>JAODUO010000868.1:20000-142500 GCA_025642075.2 Ridgeia piscesae | reverse complement strand
CATATAACATCCAGGCAATGAAATGAGGCCTGACAACATTATTTTATAATACGAGTATTACCAAAGGTTAATAACTCGTCGTAATTGTATTAATGCTGACTGTAGAATTGTTACAATGGCAAAAGTGTCACCATCTGAATTAAACAAAATGGTCGTATTTGCTTTTTTTTAATTCGCACTGTTATCGGACAAATATCAATCTGTAAGTATTATAAAAAATATTCATTTACCTGTGTGTTTATAATATATTGCTATGTATTGCATTATTTACATGTGTCCAGCGAGTAATGGAGTTGGTAACTATGGCATCTAGTGTTCATTGTTTTATTCAAAATTATATTAGTTATGCTTTTTAAATTGTATTCTTTTTCTATTACTGTCATCAAATGGAAGCTTACGCAACACTTCAAAAAGTTAATATTTGACAAACATGGCAACTGCAAGTTTGAAATACCGTCTTCGCAATTGCATGCAACAATTTGAGTGATTTGACATGTTGTCTTCCTTTCAAAAACATACTTCGCCCTTGGGTGGGACCGCATAATAATATACATTGCTATATGCTGTATTTACTCAGATTATTGTTTGTTTACCATGACACTTTATCTATGCGATTATATGATTATATTCATATTTCTTTTCAACAATGTTTTCCTCTTTAACAAAGATCTAACAATAATGGCGTTTGTGATACTGTGAATTAAGGAATGTGATGTATATATATTATTCTTAAATGTCATACTTTATCTTAACATAATACGTGTGGTTGAGCATTTCTAGGCCAGTTTGTTGGAGACTCTGTGTTTTCTTTTTGCGCTAGAGTGTTCTATTACGTGTTTCAGATATATTTCCCATAGTGAAATATGTATTGTTGTGAAGCTATATGAAGGTGTTTAACATGGTTTATTCCGGGTGTTTAAATAAACTGATTACGAATAATTGTAAGCGGTTAACTGTTGTGGTTCACATGCATTGCTGCATGATGCAGTTCACTGAATGGTTAGACAAGTTATTATGCATTGCGTTTATCATATTTACTTTTAATTTTGTTACATTGTTATAGATAATGTTATGTTCATTGAAATATTGCATTGGTTATATATGTTTCGTCGTGACACCGGTTTCTCGTTAATAGTTACAATCAATGAGACAACTAATAAACAAGTGGTGGACAAGAAGTTGTGCCAGAAATATTCAGGTTACCTGGTCAAGTTCACGACGTCATCAGCGTCATACAGCGAAGACCTAAAAGACGTTTCGAGCGCCAGTTACCAGGCAATGTCCAGTCAAATCAAAGCTGCGGTATGTACACACACATATTATATATTCACACACACATATATATATATACATATATATATATATATATATATATATATATATATATATATATATATACATGTATGTACGTGCATGTACATAGTACTTTATATATGTATGCATATATATATATATAGATGTAATCAAACTTTTACCCGACCTTGATACCTGACTACCTTCCAGGTGTCATATCTCTCTCTTCTATGTGACCTACAAAAGTGATGTTTGTGACATTGTAAAGCTATTATAATTTTCTACCTATTTAGACAATAATCCATATACAAAAACGTGTAAACATATTGAAACAAAATTGTTTGACCTGACCTAGCAAAAACACGTAACCTCCGATTTCGCTGATTTTGTTATATTACGTTTTATCGTGCGCAATTGAATACTTTAGGAGTTATAAATGTTAAAAAACATTTTTATTCCACATCAATGCTGCAACATAGGCAATACTTACAGTCACAATTATGTTAATATGCAAATGGCGGCAAACTTCCTATATTTTGTTTTGTTATCACCTTTACTATCCACACATTAAATGCCACTATGCGTTTGTGTACGTAAGTGAGCTACATCCATGATTTTTGTGTCATTTTAAAGCTAATATAATTGCCTGCTTATTTTGGTAATAACCCATATATAAAGGAAAACGAAAACATAGTGGTTTGACCTGACCTAGCCAAAACATATGACCTCTGATTTCGCTGATTTATGTTGAAGCATACGTATATTATAGCAAGAATGTGTAGAAGTTGTATCATGCTCAACAGAATGCTTCAGGTGTTCTTACACTGTATTAATGCTACAAATATAGGCAAAACGAACAGTCATATTGCCCTGTTATTATGCAAATAATGGCTAACGTCCTAGAATGTTTGATTTCTGGTATCACCATTGCCATCCACGCATATCTGTCAGAAATTGGGTGAAATTTAGTTGTCCAGGATTGACGTTGAACAAAAACAAGTGTATATTCGTTTACATGGATTAATGTATGCTACAGATCAACAATATAGTAGTTTAATCTGACCATCATTTAGTCATGGTCAGATAATTTTGATGACGTCTATGATGTTGCAAATGTCTGGATAGAAATCATAACTATGTTGATCTAACCTTGATTACCCGATGACATTCTAGATGTCAAAACTCGCCTCCAAAAGCCATACTATTATATTACTTTGTTTTGTCTCTGCTACCTAATGGTATCGTATTACTTATAAATATATTATATATACCTATAGATGCAGGTATTTACAGCATTTGCAGAGAATATGTAAAAAAAACTAGAACATTCCAAGATGGCAGCATTACTTTGTTTACATATAGATTATGTGACTGATTTACTTCTGACTACATCACTAGAGTAGCACTGATGTGATCAACACCTTTTAAATGTCATTTAGTTTTTTTAAGGAATACGGTGGGCCTGTTAACACTTTCTGCAATTATTGCCAAGTACATATGCATCCAAATAGAAAGTCTCCAAGATAAAGCTTATTTGATTTTTGCAGTATCGGGTCTAAATGAAGCTGTTTTTTTGCAAAATGTTATTCCGAATGATTATTTGTTTTTGACTAACATAGCTTTATCAAAGATTGAAGACAATGCCAACATGTACCCCACATTAACTAGTATGCGCAGTCAGTTTAATTTTAAAATGCGGACTTGTCTTTTTTAAATGTCAAAAAAAGAACTGTCGTTACACCAAGTGATCCCTGTATACTTGTGGAAAAATATAACATAACGTAAAGAAATGTTATTGAAGTTTACTTAAGGCACGATTCTTTTTGGAGTAATCCCCATGATCGTAGTGATGCAGAAAACAGTTTCACAGAAAGAACCAGATTGAGATCTGGAGTCTTCAATAGAGGTTTTGTGTGGATCCAATCCCACTTCGATGTCCCTGTTATTTAACATTTAAATAATAGCAAAATAACTAGCACAAATCTTCATCTCGTGAACGAATTGTTTGAAAGTTGATGCGTGACAATCAAAAGTAAGAATACAAATATTTTGACAAATATCACACAACGCTTACTCAAAAAAGCTGTGTAATAGTGTGATGAATTTGTGACAGTACTCATACTCGTAGAAAGTGACACTCGCAGGCCCTAGTCGCTCATGTGTGATATTCCTGAAATAGCGAAAATACATATCATATAAAACAATCTAATCAATTACCCTTATATGTGTGTATATATATATATATATATATATATATATATATATATATATATACACGTATATATGCATGTATGTGTATGTATGTATGTGCGTGCGTGCCTAATGATTTGTGAATGACATGCTACAATCGTTTGTATATATATATATATATATATATATATATATATATATATATATATATATATATATATATATTTTTGCGGACAATATTGTAACAATAATGTGTAGAATGAGAAGGTCATCCGTCTCTCCCATCTCTAGCTGACGTTGTTTGGAACTGCAATGCAGTTGTATATAATTTTGTTACTCTCAAATATATCAACCTACTGGCCCATTAAGTCATCATGAAATGAATAAAGTGTGAGTCTAAGCTTGGGTGATGTAGAAATATGTGACTGCCTATAATTTAGCTGCAGCACACAAATAGTTCGTACTGTACTCTTACTACTTGCATGTCCTTTGAAATGCATTTATTGATGTTTAACGCATTTTATTACGTTTGGAATTAGTTTCACGTCACAATTACAAATTATGTTACTCGGCAACCGCTTTGATGCTACAAATCGTAGAATTATTAATACATAGGTGTGTGTTTGTGTGTGCGTGCGTGCGTGCGTGCGTGTGTGTGTGTGTATGTGTGTGTAGTGTGTGTGTGTGTGTGTGTGTGTGTGTGTGTATGTGTGTGTGTGTATGTGCGTGCGTGTGTGTGTGTGTGTGTGTATGTGTGTGTGTGTGTGTGTGTGTGTGTGTGTGTGTATGTGTGTGTGTGTGTGTGTGATATATATATGTGTGTGTGTGTGTGTGTGTGTGTGTTGTGTGTGTGTGTGTTTTTTATGTATCATATGCAACAGTCACCGTTATTAATATGTTCGGAATTACTTTCAATAATGATAATAATAATATGTAAATGAACATATGGTGCAGTTCAGGGTTGGGTCCAAATACACATTTTGGGATCATATACAAATACAACTCGGCCAAATCAAATATAAACACATTGCGTTTCTAGATTTCAATACAAATACAAATTTCCAATTCAAATATAAATACAAATTTCCAATTCAAATACAAATACACTGCCATTTTTATTCAAATACTATTCAAATACACTGCCATTTTTGAAATTTGATTCAAATATGATTGAAATACGTGGACTGGGTGGAATTTTGTCTAACCCTAACCCGACATACAACTTCAAAATTGTAGATGGTTGAAAATAAATATTTGGTGAAAGGTGATTTGCAGTAAAGGTAATCAGGTTGGCAGGCATTATGTGTGATCATAAAACAGAAATACTGACAATGCATTTGAAAATGTACTTGAAATTATCAAACACTTTACAAATGTAATTGACCCCATGTCTGGAAAAGACAAACGTTCATTACTCCATCAAAATGGTTATAACTGATTAAGGTCACTGTCTCTACAAAGGCTTGATTGACTGCTGTAGACTATTGGGCAGGCAGGTTTACTAATTTGTCCTTATCTGTACTACTGTACCAACTAGTGGGTAGCTCTTCCCCTACACTGGAGGAATCTTGCGTTCCTTTTGTTTTTGCCAAGGATTTTTACACAGCAGGATTCCTTGAAGCACATTCCCTGTGAATACCTGCCTTTATGGCTATAGATAAGCTTCATTGGCTCCCCATTGATGCTAATGTGTGACCAGCTTCACTGTAGGTCAATATTCTCAGTGCCATCTGCCCACTGTTGACCTGGTATGAAATGCATTCTGTCTTGGCACCTGAGTCAATTTATGTCAGATAATGCTTTACCTTTTTGTTGGTAATCTGTACGTGTATTTGATTGTATTTGCAAATACCTTTCAAATACAGACCAAATATCAAATACAAATACGCAACCTTTTGTGATTTTTTAATTCAAATACACATACAGCAAATTTTGGTATTCAAATACAAATACGTATTTGAACACAACACTGGTGCAGTTTATTGTTGTTTTACATACATTGCTTCCCAATGGTTATACTTCATTATACCTAGATTCATTATAAGCACAGTGCTTTCAAAAACATTCGGCAACAAGTTACACAAGTGCCTACATTACTTTTTCAAAAATGTTTTGCGACCGGCAATTTTGCAGTACTTATGGCGAATATCTACTAATGCTCGCTTGATATTTAATTAACATAGACAATAATGGAGCCTGGTAGTTTAACATATGAAATAGTAAGGACTTCTTTCTAACCATATCAAATGTGAAAGATACGATGGAAAATCAAGTCACATATGCGCCGACGGCCATCTTGAATGTGTGCCTATATCGTGTTAAACAAAAGCAAATCCTTTCAATCAGTTTTACCAATACTACCCAACTATATCAAATTAAGATAATGTTTGCTTTTAACAAATACCCTCCACGAACGCTTTTTGTATGATTTGGTGGTCAGCACTAACATAATTAACACGCAAGCTCCATGTATATTTTGTCTACGGTACACGAAACGTTGATATGAAAACATTGTTCTGGCTTAAGAAAGAGTTTACCTCTATATATGTCCATTACGGAACTGATATATATATATATATATATATATATATATATATATATATATATATATATATATATATATATATATATATGCACACAGAGAGAAAGAGAGAGAGTAGGAGGAGGGGAGAGGGAGAGGGAGAGGGAGAGGGAGAGGGAGAGGGAGAGGGAGAGGGAGAGGGAGAGGGAGAGGGAGAGGGAGAGCTAAAAATGGAGACAGTCTCACTGGTCGTTCGAAAATGCCCTCGGACGAGAAGAATCAGTCTCTCTGGATTCGATAATTGTTTTGGACATTTGTTCACACAACTCATAATAGCAACCTGTTTACGAATGACCAGGACACCATTTCACTAGCGATGTTATGAGCTCTTAAACCCGATCTGGCATTTAAAAGTCAATTTGATCCGTAATTGCACATTGAATATCTGAAAATAGTCAACACCTTGACATGCCAGGGGGACGTTGTCACCGATGTGTCATGTGTCATGATTTGTTGTAATGGTGAAGAGCTCAGCTACTTAGGGAAACGGTTCACAAGTCGCGTTCGCCGTTCGAATACCATATGACGTGTGTCTGTTGCTCCTTGTTGTAGATAATGGGACTGCTACAAAAAAGCCAATTCCACATCAGATCAATAGAGAACATGACGTTCCAGTAGGTGATTTTATGTCATTATGATGTAGTGCTTTTCCGCTAAGATCCGTGCAAATGAGCTTAAATAACGGCCTAGCTCGCGAAATAACTAATGCATTGAATATGTTTACAATTATCGGCACAATTATATGAATGTGACGTCTTAAACAGAATCCGCGTCGCGATGACAATCTCTAAGGTCACAACAACAATTCACTATCACAATAAGTGTTATGGCATCAGGCTATGTGTTATTAGTTTCAACCAACGCGCTTGCGCAAACGCACGCACCCTCGCAGAACAAATCATATCGCTGACAGCAACAAACAAATATACTAGATTATTGTGACTGTGTTCGTAGGGCTGGCAGCGTCAAGATAGCCTTCTATGTTGTTACCAACGAGACATTTGTGGCCAAAGATATGGAGGACATGGTGGTGTCTGAATTGAAATCCAACATCTTACTTGCTGGTGTTATCGATGCAGCGTCTATTCGCATAATGGGTGGGTTAAGCTAAATCATGTGTGCAGTTTTTATCAAGCATAGAGAGAGAGAGAGAGAGAGAGAGAGAGAGAGTGTGTGGTGTGTGTGTGTGTGTGTGTGTGTGTGTGTGTGTGTGTGTGTGTGTGTGTGTGTATGGTGCGTGTGTGTGTGGGTGTGGGTGGGTGTGGATGTGGATGTGGGTGTGTGTGTGTGCCAGTGATAATTTTACAAATGTACATCACCAATAGTGATAATCAGGTCGCCAGACATGTATACCCTGCACTGACCTACATATTTCTTTCTGAGCAACTGTCAGGGCGATTGTTATCCAATGATAAGGGTAGGAGAAGAAGAAAATACAATAGGGCTTGTATGGTTAGAGTGCCAGACTCCCGACTAGAGGGATATGCGTTCGAATCCCGGTGCCGACAGGTCGGTGGTTCGGTATTGATACAGCCACCGTGTCGAAACATGGGCAATTTCGACAGTCAATGTAACAACCTAATTTACTTGCATACGCCGTTGTTTGCTTGGCATTCTAACAGCCGCGCACGCTTATCTGTTTATTATCAGCTCTATTAGTTGTTGTAAAGTTCTTGCTTTTATGATGTTATATTTTCGGTAAACTCCAGACATATGTATTATATAATTTAATGAACTTGACATGTCCTCGACAATAATATGATCAGCAATACATGCATTTGCACAACTCATTTAAAAAATATTTGCAAATATCACATTTGAACCAATTGTTACAAATGTCTGCATGACCCGTGACGTTTTGTTGACCTTAAAAATAACCCTAAACCGGGTTGCTCATAAACAGTTTAGTTAAAAACATGGGTTCACTGCAGATCCTAAGTTCACTGGTTCGAATGTGATGTTTCTATAGCGCATCGGCTGCCGTCTTGGCGGCCATCCTGGATATATCGCATTGCTCAATGATATCCGATTGATATTCGTTATAGAAGTCATAAGGATGCAGAATCCAGTATGAAAAAACTATGTCAGCCGGTGTAAGGTTAAGCCCAAAAATCAGCTTTGGCAACTTGACGTTGAAAACTGTGTGATTGCGAATGTTATTCTGTACAGTCAATGCACAATTATACACCATTTTAGCAATGTAATTAGTTTATGTTAACAAAACACATCCATTAACTTTGACTGTAATTGATGAGGCAAATATTTATTTTTTGTGATTCTTCAAAAAGGGCCGTTTTGGTAAAAAACAAATACTGTTCTTTGATGTGTTAAGGTATGTGTCCATACTTGCGTGCGTGCGTCCGTGTGTTTGCCTGTAGGAGTGATACTATATAGCATGCATTTCAAATTTTTATTTTAAAATTATACAACATTTTTGTCTTCTTATCCTGTTCCTTAATAATAAATAAATGTTATATATGTGTATATATATATATATATATATACATACATACATACATTAATATAAACACAACTTTGCGGATACAAATAAGTTATTAATTTCGTTCATTTCGTTTTTATCCGTGCGTGCGTGCGTGCGTGCGTGCGTGCGTCCGTGCGTGCATGCGTCCATCCGTCCGCGCGTCCATTTGTCGACTTACACACAATTATCGACGTTAAAAAAATTCAGATGAGGAACTACGATGAACGATGAACACTTTTGTTGTTAATTTCGGGTATTGCTTTAATATAATTGCATTATTTGAAATTACTCTCGTGCATTATTTTACAGAATCATGTTCCATTGATGGAGATTGCACAACAGAAACCTGCAATAAAGGTAAGTCAATTATTCTCGTTTTCCATTATTAACACAATTGCATTACTGACTGATTGTCCGAAACAATATGGAATACAAACCAGAATATATATATATAAATATATATATATATATATATATATATATATATATATATATATATATATTATATATATAACATATATATATATAAATATAATATATATATATATATATATATATATATATATATATATATATTATATATTATACATGATGCTCTCACCCTCACCTAACAATACTATGAGACAACGTATAGCTTACAAGTTCCACATTGTGAAACCAATAACAGGCTAAACACACTCGCTTATGTTGGTTGGACCCAACCTGAGAAATACTGTTATCATGAACATTCCTATTGAAGAGTGTACGTCTATGACTATATTCAAAAAAACAATGAAACAATACATCTGGAGAACATACTAATATATTCGTATATTTGAGTAAAGTGTTATGTAATACTAGTTTTGAACAGCAGAGCTATTTGAGAAAAAGTATCATCATGTTTCATGTGTTATCTGTTTGATTAACTGTGGTATGCTCGCATCAGCGTAACTGCACCCTGGCATACATGTTTTGTTGCTTGTTGAAAAACTATTCATAAGCAATTCGCGTATTTCCTGCTTATTGTTGATTGTCTATCATGATGTGTGTGTGTGTGTGTGTGTGTGTGTGTGTGTGTGTGTGTGTGTGTGTGTGTGTGTGTGTGTGTGTGTGTGTGTGTGTGTGTGTGTGTGTGTGTGTGTGTGTGTGTGTGTGTGTGTGTGTGTGTGTGTGTGTGTGTGTGTGTGTGTGTGTGTGTGTGTGTGTGTGTGTGTGTGTGTGTGTGTGTGTGTGTGTGTGCGTTGCGTGTGTGTGTTTGTGGTTGTGTGTATTATATATATATATATATATATATATATGTATATATATATATATATATATATATATATATATATATATATATATATATATATATATATATATGAAACATGATGATACTTTTTCTCAAATACAAATATTTAGTAACATACCCCTATTATAGTTGTACATTAATATACAAGTTACGGATTTGTTCAGTTGATAAATGTTCACAATTTGGTATGCTTTAAATAAAACGTATGTATGACCTCTAAATTCAGCATGATTTATTATAAGAATGATTTATTTCTGCAATATATTAATTTGATATAAATATAAATAATTTATTGGGCTATTCCCCATGCTATGTTACGATATATAATAAAAGCTATATAGAGGTTTAATGTAGGTTAATCAAAGTTGTTTTGTTTATTTTGTTCTTGACTTTCCAGAAAATGCCTACCCTTATATTTATTAAATATATATTTTATATGTTTATGATTATATTATTAATTATCATACCCAATATATGATTAACATGTCTATGTGAGTTCCATATATATAAATGTGTTGATGGTGTTTCTTACACTAGGAATATTGCTAAATGTCATTGTGCTTGTTATCGTAAAAATTAACGACAATTTATTAGTTTTAATATATTTAAACTACAGTTAATATTTTGATATTTCAGTATTTATATAATGTTCCCTCTTGTAAATATATTTCCCTTGGATCAACCTATTAGTGTCGTATAGGAAAGGTGGTTTGTGGAACAACATTTAAATCATTTATATAGTTCTGGAATAACAACCGACCTACTATTGGTCCTTGTGACAGTGCACAAATTATATATTAAGAATATAATTGATTGCACTAATGTTTACTGTTTGTATTCTATCAGATACACAACCTTGAAACCATTGGAGAACTGTTCCGCATATTCTGTAATGGTGTAGTAGTCTTAATGGGGTATTATTTTTCACTGTATCAAATGTTTTGGCGAAATCTAAAAAGTCCTATTATGTGCTCATCTTTGTCTATTGCTGTTGTTATTTTATCAATTAATATTGTTAAAGCCATATAAGCAGAATATCCTTTTTGAATGCAAATTGACAACATATTATGTTTATTTAGTATACCATATACAAGTTTTTATTTCAAATAATTTAGAAAATACCGGTATTGTGCAAATTGGTCTATAGTTTCTGATTAGTGTAACGTCTCCTTTCTTAAATCAGCAATACATTAGCTAGTTTTATTTCTTCCTTTGGTGCGTATTCTTTGTTATGTGATAATTTTATAATGTGGCATAATGGTTCAATCATTTTAGAGTATGTTTGTTTAATGATGTTTATTTTATACCGTCCATTCCAAGATTGGTATAAAACATAATTATCCTTATCTCGTCAATGCTAGAGTATTGATGTTTAAAAAAACATCCGTCAATACAATATTCATGCTTTTCTGTAACGAATCTTGGTAAATTGTGTGCCGATGATCGTGAAGTATTCTATACATTAGTCAGCTATTACTTGCTTGTCTCTTATTAGAATGCCACTTATTTTTGGTTTTGCTTGCCAATAATTTCATTTATCATTTGCCACATTTGTGTTCATGTCACTGTGCTTGTCAAATTCCGTTTGATAGTGACAACGCTCTGCTACCTTAATATATTGCATCATAATGCTGACAGCCACAATTATGTTGCTAACTATTATGTTGTTCAATATGTTCCCTCTTGTAAATATATTTCCCATGGATAATCCTATTAGTGTCATTATAGGAAAGGTAATGTGGAACAACATTTAAATCATTTATATAGTTCTGGAATAACAACCGACCTACTATTGGTCCTTGTGACACTGCACAAATTATATTTTAAGAATATAATTGATTGCACTAATGTTTACTGTTTGTATTCTATCAGATACACAACCTTGAAACCACTGGAGGACTGTTCCGCATATTCTGTAATGGTGGTGTAGTCTTAATGGGATATTACTGTTCACTGTATCAAATGTTTTGGCGAAATCTAAAAAGTCCTATTATGTGCTCATATTTGTCTATTGCTGTTGTTATTTTATCAATTAATATTGTTAAAACCGTATAAGCAGAATATCCTTTTTGAATGCAAATTGACAACATATTATGTTTATTTAGTCTACCATATACAAGTTTTTATTTCAAATAATTTAGAAAATAGCGGTAGTGCGCAAATGTTTTAATGTGGCATAATGGTTCAATCATTTTAGAGTATGTTTGTTTAATGATGTTTGTTTTACACCGTCCATTCTAAGACTGGTAGAAAACATAAGTATCCTTATCTCGTCAACGCTAAAGTATTGAGGTTTAAAATAAATCCGTCAATAAAATAGTCATGCTTTTCTGTAACGAATCTTGGTAAATTGTGTGCCGATGATCGTGAAGTATTCTATACATTAGTCAGCTATTGCTTGCTTGTCTCTTATTAGAATGCTACATATTTTTGGTTTTGCTTGCCAATAATTTCACTTATCATTTGCCACATTTGTGTTCATGTCACTGTGCTTGTCAAATTCCGTTTGATAGTGACAACGCTCTGCTACATTAACATATTTCATCATAATACTGACAGCCACAATTATGTTGCTAATTATTATGTTGTTCAATATGTGAGGTTAAATAAACAAGGTTTTAATCAGCGTATTTAAATTTTGCTAATTGTCGATAGCCTATGGTGTAGTTTAAAGTGATTTATCAAAGCATTTCAAAATGATAGCAGTAGATTGTTTAAGCATGTGGCTGGGTATCTTGGAGTATGAAGTGAGTTTAAATGAGTGGCTATCGATCACGTGTTTGACCTGTCTTTCACTGCTTGACAATGAGGCTGTAGTAATGTGTTAACATAATTTGCTCAAGGAGGATACATTACTTCACTAATAATATCTTAGGCTGTTGTCGTTGTGTATCTTTGAGTTGGTGTCATTTTATGTTGTATCTACCGTTTACGTGATGCGTAGTCATGTACATATTTATCATTTGTTGTGGTTGCCACATTGACATTATGTATACATAATTCTGTAAAGTGGCATTCGTTGAATATGTGCAAAATATTTCTGTGTGTACATGTTTCGTAACATTTACGTCTCGTTTATAGAAACAGTTAAAAATACAGAAGATACTAACCAAAAGAGCCATGAAACCTTCAAATACCCAACAGAGTTCACAATGCCTAATAAGGAATACGACGATCAACTCATCGACGTGTCTAGCGCCATGTATAAGGCGCTGGTAGATTTAATAAAAACCAAGGTATGCAGACAGTAACCTCTGGGTAGATCCATATTCAAGGGAACCAAACATGCAGCAATGGTCATAGCTGTTATTTATATAGAGAAACAAGTGTGAACGTTTGCGGGTAAACATAGTAGTTAGTGTAGCTTTACTCACGTGTGAATGTAACAATTGTGTATATATATGTATATATATATATATATATATATATATATATATATATATATATATATATATATATATATATATATATATATTTTGGCTTGAATGTAAATGTAAAATAAACATACCTCAATTGGGGGATTTACACAGACAGAAACACCTAGACCTTATTGGTTGTCTTGTTGAAATGAAAGTAACACACGAAGAATGATCATGTCGAGCTGCTTATATATATATATATATATATATATATATATATATATAGTGTGTGTTTTTATCAAAGAATAGTTAAGTTAAATCCCCTTAGAATCGGATATTATAACACATTTTCAATAATAAAATAAATTGGTAAAATATTCATTTCCGTACGGATTAGTTCTGTTAGGTGACACTTGGATCGTGATAGTATATAATAGGAAATAAAATGGCTACTGGTAAGGATGATGTATATTTACATATATACATATTTAGATATTTAGATATATATATATATATATATATATTTTATATATATATATATTTTATATATATATCATCAGCATCATCATAATTGTGTAGCTGTGACATATACTTGTTTCTCTATTCAGGTGCTAATTTACATTTACATATAATTATATACTGATTATATACTGATATGTATATATATATATATATATATATATATATATATATATATATATACACTGTACACATAATTATGTATACACTCATAATTATTTGAAAATATAAATCGATTACTTCGTAAGCAGGCGTTCCGTGTTTTAGATGTTGGATTTGCTAAAGGGGAGCCGTGTCGTCATCACGAAAATAGAGGGCATGAGTTTCCGGTAGGTACTGACGTATCCGGTCCTCGAGACTGCTCAAAGCGCTTTTACCCAAGGTGAAACTAGTAGTCCAATAACAGAAAGATTGTTACGGCGGAAGATCAAGTGTTAGTGCCTTCACTATACACGATCGAATTCACATGCATACACTCACACGCACAACGATGACAACAACAAACAAACAAACATTCATGATGTTGTCTGTAGGGCTGGCAGCGTCATAGCTGATTTCGATATTGTCACCAACGAATGGTATCCGCCGAAGGATGTCGAGGACCACGTGGTGGCTCTGGCAAAGAACGGCTCCCTCAGTGATCTGGTCGATCCAGCCTCTATTAAGACAACTGGTGGGTTAAGGTCGTGTGTGTGTGTGTGTGTGTGTGTGTGTGTGTGTGTGCGTGTGCGTGTGCGTGTGCGTGTGGTGCGCGTGCGCGTGTGCGTGTGTGTGCGTGCGTGTGTGTACATGTTTGTGTGTGCGAGTGTGCGTGGGTGTTAATGATTATATTAAAATGTGCACACTTGCCCGATATGGTACTAAAGCTATAACTGCTACTTTATGTAGGCACTACAACAAAAACACGTTTACGACAAAAACATCCATATAATGCGAAATTATGCGTATAATTATTGATCGATCTATTTGCCAAAATGTATGCACTTGTTAAAACATATAACATTTTATGTAAACCGTTTGTGCGTAAGAGTGTCAACACCCCACATTCGATTCTTCTTCAGGACCTGAATCGAATTCCAGCAACAGAGGTAAAGTTCAAATACTATAGTATATATAACTATATAATCATATGTACTCAGATAAGGGATTGATGTTCAAAATGTTGTATTTATACGTGCAATTATCAAAACTCAACATCCACGCTAGTTTTAATCGGAATAGACAGCGACATGTTTCAATGTGCAACAAAAAGATATTGTAGAATTACATTTCGCGAAAAGAAAATTCCACGTGTTTGTTATGACTCATGTATTAACCACGTTCGCCTGCTGTACCCAGCATTTGTGCTTATTCATGTGCAGCACAATGCGTTATGTTGTATTTCCTATATTCCTTAAATGTTGTTACATTGTTGTATATGAAAGCAGAAATGTAATCATTTGTGGAATTACTATCTAATTAAAGATAGTAATTCTTTATATTTATATTTTAATTCGTTATATTGTTGTATAGGAAAGCAGAAATAAAGATAGTAGTGTGTTTGTGTGTGTGTGTGTGTGTGTGTGTGTGTCACACACACACACATACACACACACACACACACACACACACACACACACACACACACACATTTATGATATATTTTCATCATTTTAGTCTCATTTCGTAAGTATATGTCTACATGTTGTATATAACTGGTGTTGCAGTGAACGGAGCTTGGAGTTCGTGGACAGATTGGAGTGATTGCTCGGTCACTTGCGGAGGCGGCAAGACGAATAGGACGCGGACTTGTGACAACCCAAAACCAGCCAATGGCGGTGAAGATTGCATAGATAAGGATGCTACTGCAGAAGTAATGCTTTGCGCCCCAAATCCGTGTCCAGGTACAGGCATTCTTGTAATCCTAAGTTTCTACTCCTATCGTGAATTTCGAGAAAAAAACTCGCAATCTAATATAACCCCCCCACTAGATCGCATAGATTGCACACAAAATGTTATCTTCCTTCTTAAAAACCGACCGAGATAAGTAACATCATAAAACAACAAACGTGTTACCCGTGTTATCTCCAAATTTCACCAATCCGATACGAATTTCGAAATAATATAATTGAGATATGCATACACACATACACTTCGACTGGCCTGCTAGTGTGTGTGTGTGTGGGGGGGGGTGGATTGATGTGGGTATGTGAGTGAGTGTGTGGGTTTTTATAACGTATTTGTTTTATAAATATATATATATCCAGTACAATACAATATGTTGTACTTCCCATGTTCCTATGAAATGTTGTTATATTGTTATATAGGAAAGCAGAAATATAATAATTTGTGGAAATGCTATATAACTAAAACCTCTACTTGAATAGGTGTTATAAATACACATATAAACACACACACACACACACACACACACACACACACACACACACACACACACACACACACACACACACACACACACACACACACACACACACACACACACACACACACACACACACACACACACACACACACACACACACACACACACACACACACACACACACACACACACACACACACACACACACACACACACACACACACACACACACACACACACACACACACACACACACACACACACACACACACACACACACACACACACACACACACACAAAAAAAACACAAAAAAAAAAACAAAACAAAAAAAACACACACACACACACACACACACACACACACACACACACACACACACACACACACACATTATTTATAGATTTGTAAATTTTTTGTCTGACCTGCAGTGAACGGAGCTTGGAGTTCGTGGACAGATTGGAGTGATTGCTCGGTCACTTGCGGAGGCGGCAAGACGTATAGGACGCGGACTTGTGACAACCCAAAACCAGCCAATGGCGGTGAAGATTGCATAGATAAGGATGCTACTGCAGAAGGAATGCTTTGCGCCCCAAATCCGTGTCCAGGTACAGACATTCTTGTATTTCTAAGTAATCACTCCGCCCTGGAACATTTATCAGATATGATGTATTCTAGCTTAGGCTTACTATACTTCTTAATTCAATGTTTTCGGTGCAATTCAGTTTCCTTAGTACATTCTGACCGGTAATTTGGCGAAAATAAAAATGTATTTACATTCTACCTTCATGCGTTGTCTTAGCTATAACATGCCATTAAACAAGTCATAGTTCATCCTGATAGTTCGAGGATATCGTCGACATTAGCAAAATGGCCAAATCATATCGGGAAATATATGTTAGTGGAGTCGCTTAAGTCCAAATTGTAATGGAATCATGACACGCTGGACCAAAGCACCAAATGTGGCACAGTTGTACCTTAGGACCATATATCTCTTTTTAGAGGGAACTGCCCGATTTTATAGGCCAAAGTGAAAGATCAATACTTATATAATCATATTGTCCAATATCTCGAGATTGTAATGATATTTTAAATATTTTTAGAAGGTCATTTATTTATGGACTCAAATCAGTCAATGAGATGATTATCTAATTTACATAAATTCAAAGTGGCCGACAAAAGAGCAAATTTATAAATATCTTTTTCTTTATCATATTTTCACAGTCTACACAATAGACAACTTCTGAGATGGGACTGTTCGGATTTAAATGTCAAGGTCAGACGAAGGTGAAAAGACAATATATTACATAATTCCAATTTTATCATATATTAACACTATAACAATGTTTGTATTTCGGAAGATCACAGGAGATGTTTATGGCTGCACAACTATTTTATATTTCATACTTTATAAAATTTGCATACATTCAAAATGGCTGCCAATTTGCTCAAAACTAGTTATTATAATTTCAATGTGCACACGTAGCCGCACCCGATATGTAGTGCACATCTACTGTCATAGAGGCAGTCACATTTACTCAGTTAATTAACTAATTAACTCACACCTCCATTGCTAACCAATTCCTTCCATGCCGCTACAATGCGTTGTTCTTAACTCTCACAAAGTCCATAACAGAGACAGAGTGCTGTACATGTGAGCCCGGCGGTCTTGCATCTGCATTTCTTCGCACAAGTGGGTTCAGCCTTGCAATCACACTTTATCAGTTCTCTACAACCTACAGCAGCTGCTGGTAGAGTTGTTGTCCAGACTGGACGCCATCTGGTGTCTTCTTTTGTTCATAAAAAAACCTTCAGAGTTGGGTACAGCTATGATAGGTTTCAGGCTATTTCTCCATATACTGGCTAGGTATAAGCATCGGTTTGCGTGTTGAAGCAATGAAGTTTCGGTCGTAGGACGCTTCTCCACCATCTTAACCCTCGTTGGTAAAATATCTCACCGAAGGTCGTTCACCTTGTCATAAGATGTCGTGCTGTCATACATGAAACATATCAATCGCCCAATGAGTCTGAATGCAGCAGGTGTAAATTCCAAAGGAACAATTCCTGAGACGCGCTGGTGAACCCAGCAGTGGCTGCCGGATATGTTGTCCTTGCTTTCCACGCTGACTTTTTGCCTTTCCCGCTGAACTGGGATATTGCCTGAAAATCCGACAAGGTCGGTACATGTCCCAAATAATCTCAATCTTAGAACAGCCTTGTAGTTGTCTTTCAGTCCAGGGAATGAAGATGTTGTCATTGTATTCATCGAAGGTTGCTGTATTATCTAGTGGCAGGACATGCACTATCGCAGCACCATCGAACACGTTGGCTTCAAAATGAGAGGGTGTTTCTTGTTGGACATTTGGTTCAATGCGTTACAACAGCTCATGTTTGGTGCTCGTTAGTCACTATGCAATGACAATGCTGGCGGCCACGGATGGTTTTCATGCGCAAAAAAACCATCAAGTCTGGTGTTATAAACTTGTGTAGCAATGAACAGCTGGCTGAAGAGATTGCAATCACTCTTCATTAATTGAAAATGTTGTTTTGCTTTCGAGTTTGTCGTAGCGAAGTGACGACGCTTGAATAAGGGCAGTTGGTTTTTCTTGATGGCCTTGTGGATAAAGATCTTCGTTTTACTGAGCACATCGTTGACGTATTTTAAATATTGCCCTTTTCCCAGATGTTCCATTGAGTGCAGTGCCTGCACCACCATTTCATTCATGCAGTCGTGGTTGTCCAAGGGCATTAATTCGTTGAATGAATCCACGAACGGATTTCCCATTGTCACGATCACATCGCACATGTTGGCAATATGTTTCTCAAAGGTTTCCTGGCTTGCATGTCCTTGCTCATGATTCAAAGTGTGTTGGTCGGGCAAGCAATAAGTTTCCCCAAACTCACTGAGGATCCTGGCTTGCTCAAGACCTGCCATCATCCATCGCATAAGGACAGCAACACTTTCAATGAGGCCGACGGTACCACCAGCACCCTTCGTTTTTGTTATTTTTGAACTCATCTCTGAGTTTAGATGGAAGGGCTTCCTTGTCCCTTATGCGAACAGGTAGCCACTGGACGTAGCTCGCGTTGTCAGGAGCAAAAAAACCAGTGTACCAGTGTCTCCATGACATAGCTGCACCCAACCGTGAAGGCTTTAGATGGACAAGAGAAGACACCGGACTTTGTGAGAGTTAAGAACAAGCTCATTGTAGCGGCATGTGGGGAATTGATTAGCAATGGAGGTGTGAGATAGTTATTGAATTACCCGAGTGAATGTCACTGCCTCTATTAATGTAGATGTGCACTACGCATCGGCGCCCAATGTTATAATACATGCGTGCAGCTACGTGTGCATATTGAAAGTATAATAATTGACAGCCATTTTGAATTTATGCAAATTGTACAGAGAACAAAATATAAAAGATAGTTTTGCAGCCATAAACGAAACGAAAAAAACAAACATTGTTATAGTGTTAGTAGAGGAAACAATTTGAATTATGAAATCTTTCGTCTTTTCACCTTCGTCTGACCTTGACCTTTATCTTTAAATCCGGGCACCCCCATCTCAGAAGTTGTATATGTCCATAAGGTATTTGTTTGCAAAATATTTTTTTAGAAACTTTGTGAAAATTGCCCTGATAAAGAATAACGATATTATAGATTTTGAAAACATTAAAACATATCATTAAAATCTCAAGATATTGGAAAATATGTTTATATAATTATTGATATTTGACATTGACCTAACCTTGACCTAGGCCTTTAAAATCAAGCAGACCCCTCAAAATTGTTATTGTGGTTCTAATGTATAACTGTGTCAAATTTGGTACTTTAGCCCAGCGTGTCACAATCATATCCCTAAGCGACTCCACTATGTCCCATGAGGGGTGGTTGGATTTGTGTTTGCATTATTTGTTCACTATTTGCATGATTTTTTAAATGAGTTTAAAAACTCTATTCAGCGAAGACGAACATTTCATACTAACATACTCAATATTGTTATTACAATTGCTTAATTATGTAGTTATTGTTTGAACAACCAGCACTTTATTTTGTCCAACATAAATGCCAGTATTGTTACGTCAGTCAATTAATCACTGTTTATTTTCCAACACCGAACATAATACAGAACACACTTTAAACAACAGTATATAATGTTAGAAAAAAGGGATATACTGAAGAAATTATCTGATGAGTTTGTATACCCCTATCACATTGTAACTAATTAATTGTAACATAAATTATTTTAGCTGTAATGCCCAATAGTACAATAGTTTTTAATAACAGTGAATACATTCAGAGCACAATTATTCGAGAGTTGGTATCTGAGTTTTAAGCAACTATATCAACATATCATACAACAATCTCGTATTTGCTGATCATATTGATTTTGTTATTAACAAATGAACGGATATTTGACATTTTGCTGTGACCACTCTATGATACACTGAAACCACTGTACCTTATGTTCAAGGCCATGCATATACGCAAGAAGCTCTCAAATTCCCTCTGATTTGCTCCGCGACCTATCTGGGCCTTGCCTCCCATAATCAACGCTCTGCAGATGTGTATCTGTAAGCAGCATGATAACGTACAATTCTTTGAGAGAAATTGTCGGCGATACGGAGCTTCCCTACTAATCTAAGGATCGAAAAATTTGCAGCATTATTAAGCTGTGATCCCGCAGGAAACGCCTGCATGTATAGGAAGTGTGAAAACTGCAAGAATAGTACCATCGGTGTAGCCGCAGCGTACAACCCCTTGTAAAATACTTCCAGTGGAAGACACCTGCTGACAATAATGTTTATACCACCAATGTCAAACAAACCAAAATTCAGTCATTGCAAAACAATTTAGAAACCTTCCAGCAAACCATAGAGTGCTTTTATCGCCATGCCTTAAACATCCGCCACCAATACAGAAAGTACAGATGGACATGCGGCTGTCTTGCGACAGACGAACTTATCCACATTGACATCGCTGATAACTACATTATGCATGTACACAAAGGATATCTAGGCTGTTCATGTTGGGGCTCCCACCGGGAAGTCACCATGCACACCATAGTGGTGTACATCCACGGCAAAACATTTCCATTTTGCACCATATCAGATTCCCAACAGTACGATCCCTTTGGAATCTGTGATCCAATCGATAACACGGTTTCATTTCTTCAGTGATGACCCAACTTCACAACATGGACAGTATAAGAATTTCGCAATGTTTCTCAGCTTGTTCTCGGACACGAAATAAATACGCATTGTTCGCTTAGTTTATTTGTTGTACATATGCTAACACAACAAATCCAATATGTCAGTTATGTTACACATTAACTCTATGTGTTAATACTGTTATACTACTGGAAGTTTATTTGTTATAGGGGAATGTATATCAGCACACTCGCAAAAACGTGCAAGATCTATAATATTAGTATTGTGTTTTTTTAATTTTACGATTGTTGATTACGTCATTATTGATAAATTCTACACATATATCGATCATGTACACTGTGCGTCAGAATTATATTATGCAACGTTCACGATTTGTCTGTATCTACCCCCCAAATATATATCAATCCACCAGAAAATAACGCTTAATTTATAAATAATAGAAGTACGAATTTGATGCTGAATTTTCAATTAAGTTGTTTTGACGTACTTAGCATCATTGGAGAAGAAAACTGTTATTTGTCCCGTTATAACACTGGCATAATTGTTTTGGCATATCATATTTATTGAGATATTACAAGTTGATTGTTGGGTTTTGATCGATGCGCATATTATATTTTCATGTAGAAATATCTAGAAGACAATAATAAAGTTAAAGTGAACTTAACAAATGAAATTTATGTTTCCTAATTTTCATCTCCTAAAATCTACTGAACATTTGGAATCCCCTACTAATGACTAATTGTCTGAGATTTGAAGTTGTTATATGATTCTTTATGCCTGAAAATATATAATTCATGTTTGCAGATCATCTAATTTGATCATCATATTTGTTCATAGCCAACTATAATTTGTTCTTGGCATTTACAAGCAATTTAATTACATTGTAAATTCGTAATATAATATTCGTTAAGCATTTGCATATTTTCGTCTCGTTACTAGACCGTTACAAAATGGACAAACCAAGCAAGAAAGAATACAGTTACCCAACGACGTTCACGATGCCCAAAAAGACATACAACAAACAACTAGCAGACGTCTCCAGCGCTCAGTACAAGACGCTGTTCAACGAGCTCAACATAATGGTAATCGTACACTCACCTCGGCGGCGGTTTTTGTTCGTAATCGCTTTAACTGTGGGTGTGACACATGTAAATGAAGTACCACTAGTATCAAGTATTTTGGTAACAACGACAGTTATGTGCATCTAGCGATGAGTTTCAAGTCACGATTTGGAATAAACATTCGTATTTTTTGTATCCGTGTGCATAATGCACCGTAAATGTTAGAAAATAAATAGTTTCGTTACACAAGCAACATTCAAAAATGTGTCGATGAGTACGATGTATCGACCCGTTATCTATAGGCCTTGTTCACGTACTGGTGTCACGTGTGTTGGCTCAGATTTCGGCGAGGAAATGTGAGCGAACACACGTGACACCAGTATGTGAACAAGGCCCGTAGCTGACGGGCCAAAACGTCATACTCATCGACAAATGTTTGCTCCAAAGTAAGTCAAATCATACAATAAACCAGTCTTGGAGCCATGAACAATATATTCAATAAGCAATATTCAGTTATCATTCAAATATTGACACATATAGTAAAACAGTAACGTTCGATTGTTTACACAATGATTAAGGTAGAATAGAAATGAGATCCATATCAACCGATAACATTTATTCGCGGCAGAGTGGTATTGTTAAAAAAATATAGCTGTAGTAGTCCAAATAATCTGAGCAGCGGTACGCATGCTTTACTTGTAGATGCTTACTTTGCTAAAAGATAACCAAGTCTACATCAAAGCAATCCTGGACATGACATTCCGGTAGGTGTTTTTATGTCATATCATAATACCGATCTAGTTTTCACAAAAATATCTGTGTTAATGAGTTGTTATCATGTGTTTAATTTGTTAGTTAAGCGACGTATTAAAACGTTATGGCTGTTCTAGTTTTTATTGCTGCTAAACACGATTATTTGCCTCAAATCCAAACTTCTCTGAACAAGGACGCACACATGCATATCCACGACAACGACAACAAGATATCAATTCGTGATCATGACATTGCTTGTAGGGCTGGCAGTGTCAGGGCTGGCTTCCGTGTTGTAACCGAAGTGTCATATACGTCCAAGGAAGTGGAAAACCACGTGGTGGCTCTTGCAAAGGTCGGCTCCCTCCGTGGACTGGTTGACCCAGCCTCTGTTAAAGTAAATGGTGCGTAGTTTACATTAGTGTTACATTTTAATGAAATTAAAAACAATTGCATCTAGCGATCATTATATATGTGTGTGTGAGCACGTGTGTGTGTGTGTGTGTGTGTGTGTGTGCGTGTGCGTGTGGTGTGCGTGTGCGTGTGCGTGTGCGTGTGCGTGTGTGTGTTTGTATGGCTGTCTGTCTGCAAATTGTAATTGATGTGACATGGGCCCAAAACGTCAAAAGAACATTTTCGTTTTCTCTTCCTCAGATCCTGTGTCGATTCCCAGCTACGAAGGTAAATGTGATATGAACGGTCACATTTGTATATTTAGAGATAGACGTGTCTGTCAAAATGCAGTATTTTTCACGCTCTTATAAAAACCAACATTATGATACATGTGTGTTTTATTGTATATCTTAGACAAAAGGGTACAAATAATAGAATTTCAATTTCCGAAAGGCTGTTGTGAAGTTCCATGTTAGTCAACCACGTTCCCGTGCTGATGGAGGACAAGTTGGTTTGTTTATATATCAGTAATTATATATGTATGATATTTCATGTTTTGCTATGCAATTATAAAACATGAATGATAAACACATTATAAAAATAGTACTACAACTTTTAATGGAGTACACGTTGTGTGACATTTAGGTTTTAACTGAAATACAACAAACCAAGAAGATATTGTTAGATGCATTGTAGAATTATTTAGTTTTTATTTGAAAGATGCGATCAGACAATTAAATAGGTAAAATGACTGATTATCGAACTTCTACTACGCATAATGCAACGTGTATGCGTATACATAGTATATTATAATTTTTTTGTAATTAATGTTTGTTTGCAGTGAAAAAGGAAACATTGATGATGCTTCCAAAGAAAAAAGCACCATGTAAGTTATGGCCAAAATAATGATAATACGTTATGTTTATTTGCGTGTGCATGTGCGTGTCCGTGTGTGTGTATGTGTGTGCTTGGTGCTTTGTGTGTTGTGTGCATGAGTGTTTTTATATTTTAAGCTTAGCATGTCCTACTGTGTACCTGTTTTAACGATGTACATTACATTTGGTTGCAGACAGCGAAAGCAAGAGACTATCTCTCATCCTTGTCTGTTTGCTGCTGACCGTCGTTCTTATTGTACTGGTCGTTGTTCTCGTAATCAAGATCAGACGTGAGTATCGGAAGGCGATATATATATATATATATATATATATATATATATATATATATATATATATTATATATATACATAATATGTTGACTGTATTAATCTTTAATACCTGACAGCTGACTAAAATGCCACGACCAGTAAGTGACAGAATCATGACGATGCGTCTACCTCTGAGCTAGGACAACTTTGCTACAATTATCAGCGTGTACGCTCCAACAATGACAAGCCCATATGAAAAGGCCTTCTGCAACTAGCTGGCAAGTGTGCTCACTGGAATCCCTCGTACAGATAAGCTACTTCTGACAGGAGACTTCAACGCAAGGATAGGAAGAGACAATGACAAGTGGCGCTTGGCCATGGGCAAACATAGACTTGGGAAATGCAACTCCAATGGCGAGCTTCTACTGGCTCCTTTGCTCTGATTTCGAACTGATAGTGACGAACACCATGTTCAAGCAGAAGGATGAACGCAGGACCAATTGGATGCATCCGCGTTCATGACACTGGCATATGATCGACCTCACCGTCATGAGGTGTCGGAATAAGATTGACATCCACAGTATCCGAACAATGCATGGATCTAACTGTGGACCGATCTCGTCAAAAATGGCTTTCATAATATGACAAAAGCACACCAGGCAAAGGACAAGTAAGCCGACCAAGCTCAACACTGCAAAAACTAAGTACTATCAGACGACGAATGGGCAGCTCTGCAGCAGGTCGTATACAACACAGCCAAGACATATCTTGGCAAGCCAGATAGAAAACTTCAGGACTAGTTTGCCCCAACGACCAGGAGCTACAGACTTTTATGAACAGACGAAACCAAGCTCACCAGAGAGTGTGGCAAACCAGGAGCACTAGATCCACCACTGTAGCATGCAGAGATGCCCGCAGACTTCTACAATAACGCACTAGTGCACTGAAGTCAGATTGGTGGGAAAGAAAGGCAGTGGAGCTGCAAAGAGCTGCCGACAGAAACGACGTAAAGGGCTTTTACAATGAACTGAAGGAAGTGTGGGAACCCAAGAAGAAGGGACCGTGTTCACCTGATATCAACATATATCATGCAGACCTTCTCTGATAGCAAGAGAATTGTGGCACGATGGAATGAACACTTCCAGAAGGTACTCAACGTGCCTGGCGACATAGATCACGAAGCTTTGGACAACATCCCGCAGCGCATTACCTTTACAAGCCTTGATGAGATTCCAACCATGGCTGAGATGACTAGAGCAATCGCCGTCCAGAAAGATGGCAAATCACCTGGAGGAGATGGAATTCCTGCTGACATATGGACGCACGGGGGAGACAATCTGTTCAGCAGATTGCACTATCTAATCTTCAATGCATGGGAGGTGGGTTCTGTACCATAAGCATTGAAAGGATGCAAGCATTGTAACGATCTACAAGAAAGGTGATCGAACTGACTGTAGAAACTATAGAGGAATCTCTCTTCTTTCCATAGCAGGTAGGATCTTCGCCAGGATCCTCCTCAACAGACTATCTACCCACATCACACCAGAGGTATTTCCGGAGACACAGTGTGGCTGCAGAGGTCACCGTAGCACTGTGGATATGATAGTTTGTATCCGACAGCTATAAGAAAAGTGCATTGAGCAGGACCGACCACTGTACATGGTATTTGTCGACCCCAGTAAGGCGTTCGGTACAGTTGGGAGGACCGGGCTATGGCAGCTATTGAGGAAGTACACACAGAGAATATCACAACTATGATCGAGGCTCTATGTACTGGAATGATGGCAAATGTTGTTGTTGGAGGGGAAGTCTGGAAATTGTGCAATGTTACAAATGGGGTAAAACAAGGATGTGCGCTGGCCCCCACGCTCTTCTCCATCTTCCTATCACCAATGCTCGACGAGGCTTTCCGAGACCATGGGGATGGCGTCTACATACAGTCCAGACAGAGCGCTGACCTATTCAACGTCGCAAACTTCAGAGAGAAGACCAAGACTACCCGGATACCGATGAGAGAGCTGCTATTCGCGGATGACAGTGCACCTAGTTGCCCACTGTGCTGAAGAGATGCAGAAAATAGTGGATGCTTTCTCCGATGCATCAAACAAGTTCGGCCTGAAGATTAACATCAAGAAGACCGAGGTGCTGTACCAACCCAACTCTACAAGAACCCGAGAGGAGGATATCATGGTTGATGAAAACAAGTTAAACTCTCTTCTGGAATTCACTTACCTGGGAAGCACTATATCAAGTAATGGATGCATTGATGATGAAATACAGAGGAGGATGGCAAAGGCTGGTACACCTTTCGGCCGACTACGTTAGAGACTCTGGAACAACTGCCCTGTGTCCATGCGGGTTAAAGGCAAGACATACCGTGCAATCGTGCTGTCCACCTTCCTATACGGAGCCGAGGCCTTAAAGTGTACAGACGACAGGTGAAAAGGTTGCATGCCTTCATGATGCGACATCTGCGTTCGATCATCAGGATAACCTGGATGGACAAAGTGACAAACAAGAACATATTCGAACGGACATGGCTGCCATCAGTAAGAATCTCCGGTAGGCTGGACACCCCATGGGGATGTCACCAGATAGGCTACAAAGCAGAGTATCTACTCTCAACTGTTTTCTGGTCACAGAAAGAGAGGGCGCCCTCGTCTTCGGTTCAAGGATACCATCAATAGAAATCTGAAGCTGAGAGACATAAAGACCGACCCGTGGACATCACTCTCACAGCAGAGAGATAAATGGAGAGCAACAGTCAAGTGATGGAAGCAGTCTTTGTCGCATCGCGACTGACAGCATGATGTTGGTGACCTGACACACAGCCTTGCGAACACGTTCAACGTATGTTGAACTAAGCATTTTCCTGCTATTTACCATTCAGCCGCTTGAATTATGTTGGATGCGAACACGTCCTAAGTAAGAGGTGATGTGTTTGTATTGATAAAGAATATTTCTTTAGTATTATTTCAATAACACATCCCACAGTTATGGAAGAAGGGCCAGTTTAGCTATTTGTTCAACGCAATACTGATAATATCATTTGTATTGTGCGGGTATTCTAATGAATTATATATATATATATATATATATAAAAAAAATATATATATATATATATATATATATATATAATAATACATATATATATTAATTATATATAATATATATATTATAATTTATATATAATTTATATTATTATATATATAATATATATATATATAATATATATATATATATACATATATATATATATATATATATATATATATATTATAATTTATATATATATATATAAATAAAAAATTTTGTTTATTTTTGTGGTGTAATAAAATAGAGTAAGGACAATAATGGTCATGCCTTCATTTGTTAACGTGGATCAAGCACTAGTATGATCAAAGTATATGTCTGACGCAGTTGTTTGTCAAGCGTTCAAATACTACAAGAACTAACTAGTGTTCTCAATCGCTGCAAACAGCCACTCTTTATGGTTTTTTGTAACGATCTTGTTATGAAATATGGAGTAACGCGAATGTAACCAAATTGTGTTTTCATACCGTGTGTGCTTTGTCTCTTCAGAAGCAATCGTCATCCATGACGTAGCGGTGCCCGTTGAAGACTAGCGCCATCCAGCGGATCATGTTTGAGAAGACGGATGTGAATCAGATCGGTCGGGTTAGGAATCTTCACTCAGACGTAATGGTCTAAGAAAGTCTACAGTGATCCTCAACGATTGTGACTTTGATTTATTTTCATACTGACTCAGTTTCTGTTTTCTGTAACGGAACATCAGCATCCTCGTTTCAATAAGGTCAGACGTAACAGTGTTATGCAATAACAACATTACCTATGCATATTTCTTTATTTTATGCATGTAAAGCATGTATCGTACTTTTCAAAATTATTTTTAAAATATACCCAGTGGCCATTAGGCTTGATTTTTGGTCAGTCAGGCTGGACGTGTGTTCCGGTTATTAAAGAGAATGACAACTGTCGTCACCTTAATTGTCGTTACAATAGTTTCACAGCTATAACTCTTATTTATTTTACATGTGCTATTCTACCTGGAATGATTAGAAAAACCAACAACCAGACAGTTGTTTTACGGTTTTTATTTTCATCTCGCGGCCGAGTTCACGTATCGGAATGTCCATTTTACAATAGGGGTTTGATGTAGCCGTATCCGCAGAATGTCAGTGTGCTTCTGTTGTGAGGCGTGCAGAAGCAATGGAATAAATGAGTGATTTTGTACGTGTGCGCTTTTAATTTACGCTTACTTTCCAGGACGGCTCAGCCTAAACCATACAATTTGAGAAAGCTCTGCTTTTGTCTAATTGTTACACACCTCATATACGTGATGACCAAAGTCCATTTTTGTAATGGCAATTCTGCCGCTTATATACTCATGTCATGTGCGTGCGCGCGCGCATGTACGTGTGTGCGCGTACGTAGGAATGTGGGGTATTGCGATAACAAAATATAGTGCCATAATAAGCATTGTTGTAACTAGCTCAACCTGAAGTCAAACAAACGCATAACACACACAAGCACACACACACACGCACGCACGCACGCACGCACGCACGCACGCACGCACGCACACACCACACACACACACACACACACACTATAAACACGCACATGGTTATATAAGGCAGATTTGTCAAAACTGCTTGTATACATGAAACGTGGCACGGTTTCCTGACTGCCGAATAGAATTTCGTGCGCTATGACCGCCGATCCTTACCTCTACCCAGACCGTTTCTATGGAATATATTGCCCACGGAATTGCGGCTGATCACGTCAATAGATGCATTGAAAGCTCGTCTCAAAGCACAGTGTTAAACTAACTTTTAGTATGTATTAGGTTTACGGACATGTAACGAATATCAACGTGTGACTGAGATAGAACATATTTAAATCGCGCCCTAACATTCACCATATCAAAGCTGCCTTTATGTCAATTTATTTGAGTGTTTATTATTTTATTATATGATGTTAATAATAATTTTTAGTAACACATATTAATTCGTTTAAATATCATATGTGTTTAGTTTACACTTTTTCTATCTTAATCCAAATGTTAAACAGACACCACGCAGTGAAGCATAACTTATAACTTTAAATTGGTATAACATTATAGAGCACATCAATAATTATGAAGGTTAACCTTTATGGGGGTAAATGTTTACAGATTAAAAATATATATATATATATAAATTACCACATACCCTTCATTTCGTACACTTATATTTCAGTAGGCAGTTAATGTACAAACAACACCATGCATACGCCGATGCAACGACAGTATACTGGTGGTCCTCAATTTCATCCAACACAAAACACATTATTTTCTAAAACAATTCCTGCCAGACGTTATCTACACTATATTCATATTTTTATAGATCATACGTATAATCAAATTTGTGAAAATTGCTACAGCTTCATTGAATAAAGCGCTTACAATGTCAACAATATAAATACTGTTTAACTGTAAACTCACTAGCCGGTTTAATCTCTTTATGCATTTTATCTCTGCAAATAATCATGAACATATTACAAAACAACTAACATGTAAATAATTAAAACAATTAATATTGACAAATAAATTAACTTGTAACACTACACTCTAGAAGAAAGGTCAACAGTTCGTACAAATGAGGTATTGTGACTGTTTTCAAATCGTTTACGTTTACAAACTAGCGAGGCTGCAAAGACATACATAATTATTATCACTATATTTATTAAGTATAATTTACAGTCATATGTCATAACACAATGCCGAGTTAATTAGGTTCATTAATTAAGCTAGTAATTCTGTAGAAGTATAAATATGCAATTTCTTTTTCATTTGTTTTCTTCTAGTTTAAACATGTTATATATAATAATTATGGTAGTAACTTGTATTATGGCCCACGCAATCGTCAAATACGTAAACCAAACTGTCCAAAAGCATGGAACAGCAACGCAACATATTATATATATATATATATATATATATATATATATATATATATCAGAGAGAGAATTATTGAGAGAGTTAATCCATTAGGCTTTTAAGCTTGCACTTGGTGATATGATCATAGCATATATGGCATTGTGAGAAAAAACACAAACAGGGTATAACGTCTTTGAAACAAATATTATTTTATGCACATAAGTAAATAACGATGAATCACGTTTTGCTAACAAAACTACACTAGACTACGTCAACATGAGTCTTGTCCAAAGCTTGCGACGTGAGTCGGCGACATTTCATATTTTATATCAGAGGAATGGCAATGCGCCACCCTTGCCTAAAGATCAAATAATTCAATCTTGTCATGTATTGGGTAACAAATCTTGGCAACAGGTTTTAAAATCATCGAATTACATAGAACTTAAAAACCCTTGTCCCATCGTGATTTAGCGGCCATTTTAAAAATGGCCGCCACATTTTATTTCGCCGTACATTAAGAACTACGTGGCTTAAAGCCCAAAAGTGTAAGTCAAAATACAAACATTTTAGAAGTAATTATGTGTTGTAATACTTTTGACTTATCCGTCATTCTAAAAGTATTAACAGTATTATTTTTGTATCTTAAGAGAGCCTGTTATCGCTATGTTTTATGATCTACATATCGTCGAACATTGAAGCTGATGTGGAAATATAAATGTTTGGAGGCAACGATTTAAAGATGGCTCTTAGATATTCTATAAAACGGACAGTGTTGGTCAATTCAAACATTAGTTTATTGATTTCAACATTATGCCATAGCATATTGAAAACTCCCAATATGTTCATCCACCCCCACTCCACCCCATCCAACACCCACTGCAATTGCACTGCATTGTGAAGCGCATGTTGGTTTTTATTCATAAAAACTGTCTTCCGCTAACTTTCACCTGTTTTCTGGAAACTATCGTAAAACCTTTTCACTTGACAATAATGTGATAAATACCAGGGTGACAAAGGATCAAGGAAATCTTGCTGTCGTGGAGTCTAACTGCAAAGTAGATGGAATAGAAAGATGGCTCAGAAACTGAGATTCCGAAGGCGACATCACTACTTTTTCCCAGGATGCTGGCTACCACACGATCATCAAAAGAAGATTTGATATGAAAGCAATAATTGGCACTCAAGAGTTTGCATACAGAAACTGGATGTTGATGGAACCAAATAAATCGAGCCATCTAACAAATGACAAAGTAACAGTTGCTGGAGAATATTGTGCAGGCCAAAAGTGGCACAACCCCATAAGCAATTGCATACATCCGTCCAATTGAGATGCTGTCTCATAGTCGATGGAATGACAGCCTTGCAGGTGGCTGTCAAGAACTTCAGTAACTACAAAGACGATGACAAATCATATGTTAAGCTCGTCTAATCAAAAGCTCGAGATCATGACCAAGTGAAGGTTATACGAAAGTATCCTCACTGAAGGAATCAGCACCGTGCAGACGCAATTCCAAAGGAATATTATCCAACATGATTCAACCTGTATCAGACTTTTGTACCTGACTCAAAATGTCTGCGACATGAGAACTTCTGAGAACCTAGTGACCGTGACACGCAATGATGTCAAGACAAACTCCGACTGCCCTATGTCTACAGGTGTGAGTACACCCAAAGAAGCGAACAGTTGCATGATTCAACATATTGTGGAAGTTGCAGAAACAAATTAGTAGTCTACCTATACTCCCAACATGATGTCGTGCTCTTGGCTCTTCGCTGGGAGCCACAATTGGGTACCAGCTTCACAGCATTTCTTCCGTATTCCGAACTGTACTTGCTGCACTGGCTGGATTTGCAGAAGGAGCAGAACAGTCCACTGAAGTGGTCAAGGGCTGTGAAAAGGTCTTGTACGCACCATTATGTCCTGGATGGCTCTACACTACCCATGTGAAAAATGTCTGGTGGTACTTTTCAAATTACTGAGACATAAACAAGGATTCAACAAACTCCCACGTACCCATGGTTCATGGTTGGAACATAGAAGACTAGCACATGTGCAGGCACATTTTTGATCACCCTTTCAACCCCAATCTTTGGAGTCTGGATAGCACCAGGATGGTGGCCGATTTTTGTCAGTGCAAATCAAGGACACACCAGCACCATAATTCAGGACTGGTTAAGTTTTGCCGCTGATGCAAAACAGCTGTGCATTACAAAATCTGTCTAATTTTGGTGCATGTCCATGATCATCAAGTGTGGCTTTATGACAGGTTGCATAGGGCATCCTGGGAAAAAGTGATGTTGCCTTCAGAATTTTAGTTTGTGAGCCATCTTTCTACTCCATCTACTTTGCAGTTACACTCCACGACAGCAATATTTCCTTTGTCCTTTTTCAACCTAGTGGATGAACATATTGGGAGTTTTCAATAGGCTACGGCATAATTTTGAAATCAATAAATTAATGTTTGAATTGGCCAACACTGTCCGTTGTATAGAATATCTAAGAGCTTCAAAGTTCGACGATACGTAGATAATAAGACATGTGGATAACAGGCCTTCTTTAGATACAGAAATAATACTGTTTGATGGGGCCATCTATTAGAATGATGGATAAGTCAAACGTAATACAACACATAATTACTTCTAAATTTTTTTTATTTTGACATCAACTTTTGGTCACTAAATCACGTAATTCTTAAGCTATGGATATCATAATTTTATAGATTTTGTCGGGCGCCGTCTTCTAAAATGGCGGATATTACAAAATGGCGGATATATGAAAGGCAGTAAAGGTTAAATAATCATATCTAAAAATCTTAAATATTGGCATCTAGATTACGTTTTTCTTAAGATATTATGGATAAATGGCTGATCCGGTGGTCACCTTTAAAAATGGCGGATATAATATGAATGTTAATGAAGGTAAACTGTACATTGGTGAATATCGCTATCCACCTTGCTATCCAATGTCATCAACGTTACTGCTCAATGTGATGTAGTTTTAGAGATATTGTGACATTTGTATTGACGAACGCCATCTTTTAAAATGGCAGACGCGAAAGCCGGTCAATTCCAAAAGTGGTTTATTTGAAATACATGTCCCATATAACATATATCCACGTACCACAAGTATTTCTCTAGATGAAATAGTTATTAACGTACGGCGAAATACAATTTGGCGGCACTTTAAATGGCCGCTAAATCACTACGGGACCAACCAAATAGAAAAAATTGCAAAAAGGGTTTTTAACTTCTATACACTATTTAGATGATTTTAAAACCTGTTGCCAAGATTATACTAAAACATATGCTTCCTTTACACTTGCCGATGCACTAAAGGATGTCGATGTTAATAATGTCGACAGGCCGCGATGTGCTTGGCTGCGGATCGGCTAGCACTCCTGCTTCCTACAACTCAGCTATTGAGATATGGAAAAATTTAAACAATTCAAATATATTTTCTTTTGTCGCATAATAAAGGAAACAACTGACTGTTCCATATGTGTTATCTGTCATTATTAACTATAACAAATACAGAAGGTACAGTTCCATATGTATTATTTGTCATTATTAACAAATACAGAAGGTACAGTGAATAGTATTACAAAATAATCTAACAAATGCCATTAATATCGTATACCCAGCCCAAATCGATAGGTCGACAAAAACCAGTGCACCTTTTGACAGCTATTAAAACATGGCCAGAAATGGCTGCCGCTAGTTAAGAATGTTTTCATGTTGAGATATAAAGAACGTTATGTTAATAATAATAATAATTTTATTGTTACATATATATATATATATATATATATATATATATATATATATATGTACAATTTCAACAACAGTAAAGTAATAATTACATAACTAAGTACATTAGGCGTTATAACAATTGAAATTAGGCAACAGTGCTTATTTTCCTTATTCATGTACTATTAACATTCGTGAAAAAGCTAATAATTCGTGAACCAAAAAAGAAACCATCACAATAGTGTAACTAGTTAATTAAAATTAGTGCATTACATGTGTACAACAAAATAAAAATACATCAATGGACGTGTGCAACTACTAAGTTGTCTTTAAGTAAATGTGTAATACAGTTACAGCAAAGTAACATGGCAAAATAAAATATTCAAAACAGAAACAAGGCATATTACAGAAACAAGGCATATTACAGAAACAAGGCATATTACTGGTTATGTAGTATTCGGAGTATTCTTCTTAATTGATAAAATATATATATATATATATATATATATATATATATATATATATATATATTAAGAATAAAATAGGTCCCAATACTGATCCTTGCTGTACTCCATTCAAAACCGCTTTCCAGTTTGAAACCTCCGCCATCAACTACTACTCTTTATCTTCTATTAATAAGCCATTTTTATATCCAGTTAATCATACCATTCGCTATGCCATGGTCTTTTAGTTTAAGTAGTAATCTTTGGTGTGGCACTTTGTGAAAGGCTTTTTAAAATCTAAGTGTATTATATCTACAGGTGTTCCCTCATCAACCCACTTTGTGATATCTTCCAAAAAACATAAAATATTTGTTAAGAATGACCTCGCTTTTAAAAAACCATGTTGAGAAGGGTTTATCAATTTATGTTTAACAAGAAAATCAACCAAATTATTTTTAATTAGTATTTATATTAGTTTGCAAATCACCGATGTTAAAAAGTCACTGGTCTATATAGTTCTCTGACTTGTTTCTCGAAACTTTTTTAAATAATGGTATACTGTTTGCTTTTTTCCATTGTAACGGAACTATTCCCTCCTCTAATGACAAATTAAACACTGTCGCAAACGGTATGCTGATTTGTTCTATAATTTCTAATAATAATTTGGGAGGAATCCCATCCACTCAAGGTGATGTATTATCCTTCAGATCTCTTATTTTCATATCTACCATAGTTGGGGTTACAAGTAGTTGCCCTAAATAGTCATACTCTCTCCCTTCGAACTTAGTCTCTAGTACTGGTAATATACTAATATTTTCCCTGGTAAACACCGAACTAAAATACTCATTTAGGTTTTCTGCCATTAAGTGTTATTACGTTTCCATCACTACCTTCTAGAGGACCGACCGACCTTATCCTGAACTGTCTGTTTACTTCGAACATACGCATACAAACTCTTGCTGTCATGTTTTATATTAAAAGCTTTTTTTTCGTAGCTTCTCTTTGAATTTCTGATTTCAGCTGTAGCTTGATTAAGTGCTTCTTTATAAATGCTATAGTCTTCTTCACTTCCGGTATGTCTTTATGTCTTCCACATCATTTGCTTGTACTTGGTTTTTCGAATGGCTTCCTTCGATAAGTGTTTCTTCTTTGACCGTTTCCCCTGGGTTTTTTTTCAAGGGTACAAATTTGTCAACGACGCAGTCAATTACACTCTTTAAGATATTCCAGCATTGTGTTGCTGTCTTATTCTTCAGTGTGTTATTCCAGTCTATCTTTGCTAAATATTCCCTCAAGTCCTTATAATTTCCTTTGTGAAATGTTTTCCTGTACCTTATTTTTCTCTTCCGTTCTTCCTTTACTTTGATCATAAAATATATCTGGTTGTGATCACTACATCCCTGTGGCTTCCTTATCTTGACAATATCAACAAATTCATTTTGTGAGCTCAAAAACTATGTCCAATATGTTCTTGCCCTGGTTGATTCTAACACATGTTGAGAAAGGAAACTATCTTGTACTAAATTTAAAAACTCTTGATCCTCTCTCCCAGTACTTTGAAGAAATGTCCACTGTATATGCCTATGGTTACAATCCCCCATAATAATACAGTACCGTTTACTCACTTCTTTTATAGCGTTATGTACTTTTGTATTCTCCTCTATGCTTATGTTTGGACTCCGATAAACTAACCCAACAGTTAATGTTGAGTTTCCTGTAACTATGTTACACCAGTGCAATATTTGGAAGAGGTAACTGACTGGAGTTTGCTGGTTAATAACGGTCCACTCTATGTCTGTAGTACTATCTTCGGGGCCAACGTCATCACCATGCGTCGCGTCATCGTCATCACCCACAAGCATCGAACTCATCATTTTAAATTTTAAAAATACGGGATCTCTTAATGCCAAAGAGCGAGGCAAAGAAAGTCGGCAACTGATCTGCCATTTTCCTGTGATTCTTTCAAATCATAATCATCATTACATTTTCACCTATCTTGAAATCAACTTTCTTCAAATGCCTCTTTAATAATTTATCTTTTCAACGACTTGATAACTACGACACAACTTAGTTTAACCACCATAGTTGTAAAATAAAATGTTGTTTACATATTTGTTCTATAACTCAATATCATAATTCTCAGCTAAACTGAACATTAAATCCTTAATTTCAGTAACTATCAGTCCATATCCATATTTGCTCAATGGATATAAATGAGACAAAGCTTCCACGAAACGTTTAGTTTAGTTTGAGGAGGACCATGTTTTGTTTATGACTGTTTTGACAAATGAAAATATTGCTTGAAACAAGTATTATGACACTATATGGCAGCAGCAAATACACGTTCAGACGTATACAAGTATGTGCATCTAACAAATGCGTCATTTGTTTTTAAATCTCATTGCATCTAGAAACTTCACTGCGTAATTACACATTCTGAAATTTCCCTCACTCTTTTCGTTTGTACTCGAATACTATCACTCACACATATACTGCTTCACAGAGACATGGCTGGACGCCACCATTCCTGATTCAGCCGTGCAGCCCCTCGGACTAAACATCTACAGAAGTGACCGGTCCCGTGACGAGACTGGTAAGGCTCGCGGAGGGGGTGTTTGCATCTTAGTAAATGACCGATGTCAAGATTTTGTCAAAAACGTGCTCTGTTGACATATAAACTCTCACAATTGTCTGTAGGCCTTTCTACTTGCCCAGGGAGTTTTACAGCATAATTATGACTGCCGTGTATATACCCCCCCCCAAGATAACACAGAATCCGCCGTGGATCAACTGTCTGACATCGTCACGCAGACTGAACATTCTCAACCAGACTCGTTTGTTATTGTGACGGGTGATTTCAATAAAGCCAATCCGAAGAAAGAGAGGCCGAAGTTCATACAGCAGGTGACATGTGCAACTAGGGATGGTAGAACTCTTGACCATTGTTATACAACCATCAAGGGTGCGTAGAGTGTAGTGTGTTAAGCCAACCGTGAAAACTCTGAAACATTAGTCAGTGAATGCAATGGAGACACTGTTTTTGTTTTTTGGGCCTCTGTATTCCAACGAAAACAATAACAAGCTATCCCAACGAAAAACCGTGGTTCAATACTTATATCAAACACAAGTTGCAGGCGAAACAAGATACGTACAAAGACAATGACACATACAATTACAAATACAAGAAAGCGAGATATGCAGCGGAAAAGGCCGTCAAGACCGGCAAGGCCAAATACCGTGACAAGCTTGAGGAGAATCTCACCACCAACAACTCTAAGAACATTTGGCAGGGTCAGAAGGCCATAACCAACTACAAGCCGTCTCCCAAGAACACTACAGCTACCGACACTAATCATCCTGACAGATTGAATGATTTGTGTAGCCGGTTTGATAAACTGAACACTACTTCTCCTTCCTCTATCACTCCCTCCTCAGCCCTCCCTCCTTTCACAGTTGACGAATATGTTGTTAGACGCATGTTTCAACGTCTAAATAGCAAAAGGCTGCCGGCCCGGATAATATCTCTCCATGTTTACTTAAACTGTGTGCCGATCAGCTGTCTGGTGTATTCATAGACATATTCAATGTGTCTCTTTCCCAATGTAAAATTCACCATTGCTTCAAAAAGTCAACTATCATTCCTGTTCCCAAGAAATCTGCAGCCTCTTGTTTAAGCGATTACAGGTCTGTTGCCTTGACTTCTGTAGTCATGAAGACACTCGAGCGCTTGGTCCTGCATTCTCTTAAATAAATTATCGATCCGTTGCCTGACCAATTTCAATTTGCATATCGCAACAATAGATCTGTTGATGATGCTGTCGCTCTAGGATTGTTTTACGTTCTTCAACATCTCGACAGCTCAAATACTCACGCCAGGATCCTTTTTGTTGATTTTGATTTTCTGCTTTTAACACATCAAAACCTTTTGATAAGATACAGAGTCTCGGTGTTCCTCAATCCATGTGTCTGTGGATCCTCGATTTTCTTTTAAATAGGCCGCAGGTTGTAACAATACGCGACAACTTTCATCATCAGTTACGTTATCTACTGGCACGCCTCAGGGCTGTGTTCTGTCACCAATGGTATATTCTCGTTTTACACATGATTGTTTATCTTGTCAAATAAGGACTAAAATACTGAAATTTACCGATGACACTACAGTGATAGGGCTAATAACAAATTCTGATGAATCTGAATAAAGATATCAAGTAAACAAACTCATCAGTTGGTGCAACGATAACAATCTGGAACTTAATGTAAATAAAACGAAATAAATCATTGTGGATTTTAGGAGAAAGAAATCTCCTCCTCCCTCGCCTCTTGTGATCGATGGCAGGAAAGTTGAAATCGTCCAACATTTCACATTTCTTGGTTCTACAATCTCCAGTAATCTTAATTGGGAGCTAAATGTTGTTAATATTGTCAAAAAGGCCCAGCAGCGGCTGTAATTTTATAAAGTTTAAGATCGTTTGGTTTGACCACACAGGTCATGCTCAACCTTTACAGAGTTGTAATCGAATATGTTATGATATTTTCTATCATAGTATGTTTTGGGTCAATTACACAGAAGGAAACGCTCAGATTAAACAGAGTTGTGAAAACTGCTTCCCGAATCATCGGCAGAGATCTTCCCAGTCTTGAAATACTGTAACAGCAGCGCCTGTTAGGAAGAGCCACTCTCATCTCTCAATATTCATCCCATCTTGCCCATGACATATTTGAACCTCTTCCATCTAGTCGCCGATCCATCAAAACCAGGAACAACCGTTTTAGTACTAGCGTTTTCCCCTTAGCCGTTCAAGCCCTATCAAAACATAAGTGTTTTTTTATCACCCCCCCTCCCGCAGCAAACACATATTCCACTTTCCGGGTGAGTTTTTAGTGTGCATATTTTATTATAATGTATTATATATTATTTTATTTCATATTTTACATTTTAAAATAATATATATCTACTAGATCATATCAATTATTTATCGATGTTATAAAGAATACATTTATAATCGGACCTTTTTATATGATTGTTCTTATTTATTTATTTTATTTAAAGTAGTAGTATATTTGATCATCATCGTTTGGTGCATGTGAATGTATTGTCATGTGAATGTACTAGTACGACGACCAATATCATTACACATTATTGTAACTACAATGTGAATACATGGCAATAAAGCTACCTTATGCTATCTTATATGGTACAATCAATGTTATCCGGATAAACACGGATCCTGGATAGAAGAGAACTTGTGCTACGTGTGGAAAGATTGTTGGTTGCTTCTGATAGTTACCCTGGGTTCCTCCAAAAATGGGCCGGAAATTGCGTTTACCAGTTTATCGTTTATAACATGCAAGCGTATTTTGATACTTGAATGCAGTGAGGTACGATAATCCTGAATAGATTGTTAACAATATCATTTTTAGCTCAGCTACGACACTGGCACGATTCCTGCAGGTCTTCCCACCATAAAGTGGCTCGACGGTCTTGCCTAATATGCAAATAATACATAAAGTTCAGGAGAGGCGGGAACATACTGAAAAATCTGAAGTTACTATGTATTTATATTGTTCATAGCCATGTTTATTTTCAAGAAAGAAACTAGTTTGAAATAATAGTAGGGTAATGTACTTGTGTGTTGGTATATAATGGAAATGTCTTCATTCAAAGAGGCATGTTGGCTTATTGTAAACAAACAACTCATTAATACTTCTCGTTTGGGATCATTATGTCAGTGGGGATATATCTCGTAGGCAATTAACTCCTGTTTTGACTGCTGAATAACTTATCATCTAAATATATCGATGGTAGTCCTGGCCTGGGTGACGCAGGCTTTAACCAGTAAACATGTTTTTTTCTCCACATGCATCTTTTCATCTGTAATGTGTTCAGGTGATGACACTTTTCAAACATACAGGAATTTCATTAATTAAATCAGAGTTATATTGGCATTTGGGTAAATACAGATGACATATCGATTAATGGTCTTGTCAGAGTTCATGTACACTGAGCGATAATAGGGAACATATCATATAAGGCGTTATCTCGTGTCAAACCTATAACTAATGTCAACAGTGGGTCAAACAGGTCTCCACTGCACATCAGTTATACCCTTCGACGATATGAAGCACTTAAAATGTGGTGAAAAATGGATCTAAATACCGTATTTCTTAAATATGAAAATAATAGGCTTTGACAGACGCCATCTTTAAAATTTAATATGGCGCGAAATGTTATGTTGTTGAAGGTGACAAATGAATTGATTTGTATCGTTATCCATCAAGCTATCCAACAACGTCAGCACAATTGCTCTAGGTGACGTAGCGTTTGAGATATTGTATTGACGACCGCCATCTTTAAAAATTGATGAAATAAATGCCGGAGAAGCAAAGAAATTATACATTTGAAATCAGAATACCCTAAAACATATATACTGACATACACACTGTACTATAATTATTGCTCTGCATGACGTATTTATGAAGATAAAGCAAAATCAAAAATTCAAAACAAACAAACAATTATACATCCTGGATGAAGAATAAAGTCAAGTCTGACGCTGTTGTAACATGTATTGGTAGTAGGGTGCAAGAAAATGTGCTTCAGTTTGGTCAAAATCGCCATATTCCGGGTCTATTTTTTTACTCTTAATCCTCTTATCGGCATAAAACTGCCTAAAATATATTGCTACAGGTCCATTTCAATGAAGTACATTAATATAACTACCAATTATAAAAAAAATTACAGGGCTGATTTCATAAAATAAGCAAGTAACTGAAAACGTCCTTTTTCAGAGGTTGTCGCACACAAGGGGTTAATTCAGCATGTACAAGTTTACTGCAACTACAACATCGTGTTTCAGAAACTAGATATCCAGACGGTCAACATGAGACCGGTCCCAGCTTGTTTTACCTCCGGTAGGGGTATCTCCTTAAAGAGAGCCGTTGTTCAGCTTCGGCCTCTGCAATATCGGACATTTTGCCAGTTACAATACAGATACAGATAGAGTTTTTTGTTAGCAAGCGCAAATCATGTGACTGCAGTGCGCCATAATTCGTGACAATAATTTAAACAAACGTAATATCTTAATGTATTGAATGTACTTAAGCAACTCTTCACATTGATCACCACAGTAGAGTTGCCAAACAGTCCGTGGTATTTATATCCAAAAAAGTGCGTTTCGCGGCACTTTGATGATCTTAATTTTAACGCATGAGCAGAAACGGAAAGGCGGTATCCGGTTTGGTGCGTTCAGGTCAAAGGCACGAGATTGATGACGTCGACAACTACTTTGAACTAGACAATCAAATGTCTGTTGCTGGACGGTTTTTTTCTCGCTTGAATCACAGTTAACATATTTTTCGTCGATCAACGTTAAAGACACAACACATAAAGGTACGCATGGTTCGTTGTTGCAAGTAAGACGTTATCCTATGTTAGTGTATTCCTTTGACATATGATTAAGTATTGCCGAACGCCGCAATGGCAATTTAAACCTGAACTGGAGTCCATGGCAGCAATGCCAATGGGCAAATGCACACACGCGGCAATGCCACGGCCCGTGTCAGTGAAAAAATGATCAGCATATGCTGTTGCATTGGTGTAGTTATTTTATTATAGTATTCTTCATTATAATATAAAGGATTTTACTAATTAGTGATACAACGACGTATAATGTAAGTTATTATACTTGGACTCTTAGACTTAGACTTAAGTCTTAAAATTAAGACTTAATAGCCAGCTGGCGAGTCGAACTAATTAATAAATCAAAACATGCTGATTTTTTTCCAATGTATGAATACACATTTCCAAAGAATATCCATATTTAAAAAAAAAATGGTAGCATTTGTTTTATTACACCTGTGCAAACGACTGTTTAAAAAGATTTAGTTAACACGCCACAGGGACCATTACGCAACAGGGGCCATTGAGATTTCGCGTAATATAAGTGTTTTTTCCAAATATATTCAAGAAGCTCATTTTACATCTTCATCAGTTCGATTGTTTCTGTAGATGTCAAAGGTACCTGTTTTAAGCATTCTATGTTACAGTTTATTACACATTATTACAAACCATTTTAAAAGGATTACTTAAAACAGGCGGACAACAATACATTAATAATTTAATGTAAATGCCAACTGTGACAAAAATCGTGCCTTCTGTTTGCGCTATATATCTGTTGCATTGTCTAGAGCCTGATACATGTGCGTCACAGATGATATCAGGTAATATATTGATACACACATTTTATTCGGGGCGTTAAAAAGTATCCGGGTAACATTTCTGCGCATGCGTGAGTCAGTCATTGTCATTAGTTATCATTAAGTACGTTAACGCTTCCCACTGAATGTCATATTAAATACATATTTGTTATGATATACATCAGCTACTATAAACAAAATGCATCTGTGTATGGAATCGAATGCCTTGCTGAAGTCTACATATAATATGATTGTTTTTGTTTTGGGTTTTAACTCTTTCAATTAGTCTACGCAGTGCAAGTATGTGTGATAAATAATGTTAATATCGAAAGAGCCACACACTTTTCTAATGTATTTATTGATTAACTAAATTGGAAAGCTCATATTAAATATATACAACCAAAGCTTTTAAAAAAGTACCGCTATAATGCAGTCGTCTTCTTGATAAGAATAGTGAATGTATTTTATATAATTATGTCTTTTTCCCGTATTTAAATTAGTATGTGGCGATATGAGGAAACTCTTACCCAACAAATACTAACACTACTTTTAGTGCAGAAAAGAGTAATCCGAATTGTTTTTGGTACAACATAATAAAACACAGATCCTGATGATCCATCCGACATCACTTTCTTCCCGAAGGTGTAAGAATCGGCAACGTGTCACCTAACGCGCACGCCAGAAATTTGGGAGTGACATTCGATTACAAACAAAAATATCCCTCGAGCGATACGTTGTCGCGCTTATATTTTTCTGATCGTTATAAACTTTCCAATTGACGTTCTGCGCATGCGCGATAAATGTAAAATCATCAATGCGCAACAAAACTACAAAGCATTTTTTTTATAAATGCCACGGGCTATTGGATAAGTCTCCTGTGATAATCGCTGTGAAAAGTTGCTTACAATTTCGTTAAATACAATAAAATATTACATTTGTTTAAATCACTGTCACGGATTATGGCACACTACAGTCACGTGATTTACGCTTGCTATCAAAACATGCTTCAACACTTGTTTGCGTCGTGTTAATATGCGACAAATAACTTTGCTGAGAGGTTATATATACATCCTAACGAACAACCCGTATTATGTATACCGTAAATGCTTTATTCTTTCGCTGGACATTGATGATTTTACATGCGTAGAAACGTTAATCGGAACGTTTCTAACGCCGGAAAAATGTAAGCGCTACAACATAACACATTTGCAGAACAGCGTATTACCATCTACGTCGCTATTTAGAACAAAACAACTAGTGCCCTGATTATATCACGCTTTGACTGTTGCAACAGCCTCCTGAATGGGTTGCTAGTGGCGGTAGTTGAGAAACTACAACGTGTTCATAATGCTTGTGCTCGTGTTATACTGATTCTATCGATATACCATGTCACGCCCATGCTCTTAGAGCTGCACAAGCTTCCTATAGACAGTAGCATTACACTTCTCAATACCCTACTTCTTACCTATAAATACCACTTTCCGAACTACAACCGGCGAACGAGCTTTCTCTTGTGCAGCTCCAAGTGCATATAACCGACTACCCATTATAGTACGCCAATGTACGAGTGTTAATCAGTTTAAAGTTGCACTCAAGACACATCCTTTTACTGACTATTTTGAGTGTATAGTGGGCTATTCATCCATATATTGTAATTAATTAATAATTTTAAAATATAATATATTTATACTATTTTTAATACACTATATGTGTACTGACTTATGTCAGTATTGTAATGGAACATGGCTGTTTTTATTAGCAGGAATGACTGCATATGTTATCAAAGTAGTGTGTATTAACGTTATTTATTTATTATTATTTTAACTCATTTGGAATAATCACTGTAACACGTCCTAGAACAATTATTCGGATGGGGAGTTATATAAGAAATACATTATTATTATTATGCTTATATAACGTTCGACATGAAACACACACACACACACACACACACACACACACACACACACACACACACACACACACACACACACACACACACACACACACACACACACACACACACACACACACACACACACACACACACACACACACACACACACACACACACACACACACACACACACACACACACACACACACACACACACACACACACACACACACACACACACACACACACACACACACACACACACACACACACACACACACACACACACACACACACACACACACACACACACACACACACACACACACACACACACACACACACACACACACACACACACACACACACACACACACACACACACACACACACACACACACACACACACACACACACACACACACACACACACACACACACACACACACACACACACACACACACACACACACACACACACACACACACACACACACACACACACACACACACACACACACACACACACACACACACACACACACACACACACACACACACACACACACACACACACACACACACACACACACACACACACACACACACACACACACACACACACACACACACACACACACACACACACACACACACACACACACACACACACACACACACACACACACACACACACACACACACACACACACACACACACACACACACACACACACACACACACACACACAACACACACACACACAACACACACACACACACACACACACACACACACACACACACACACACACACACACACACACACACACACACACACACACACACACACACACACACACACACACACACACACACACACACACACACACACACACACACACACACACACACACACACACACACACACACACACACACACACACACACACACACACACACACACACACACACACACACACACACACATCACACACATATATTCATGCTATTCCGAAACGTGATTATAACCTTTTGTTTTAGACTTCTGTCCGCTGGCTACGTCTACCGATGGTAAGTATGTTGACGTGGCAGTAGTCTCAATGCTTCCTTGCTGAATAATTTAGCAAATGGTTTGCTGGTATAAGTAAATATGTTAGCAATGAAATTCCCTCTAATATTGTCTCGTTTTATGCGCACCTAACCAATAAAACGACGCATCAACATCCAGTGGTGGGACGTAACGAAGTACATTTATTTCGTTACATTAAAAAGATTATTTTGAAATCTACTTGTAACGAAGTATATTTTTGAGAATTACTTGTACTTGTAACGAAGTACTTTTTTGTTTACTTACTTACTGTTTTACTACTATACTTTGCGTTACTGTAGTCTCCGTTGCTGTAAGCTTACAGGTTTACGAAACGGATCGATGCGCGTCATTATATCACTGCGATACCCGTCAATGTATGCCTATAGCCGTTGTTTGTTCTGTGCTCGCGCCGACATCATGGCATCAGTTGTATCACGCCAAAGTATGGTATAGTTAGCGTGGCAATCGTACTAATGTGGGCCAGCTATAATTGTTTTTTTTTATATTCAACACAATGTTAGTTCATTTCTATAATTCAAATAACTAGTAAGTCCCAATATCCTTCCGAGGTTCCTTTACCACAAAAATGGCATATATCAAATACATACAACAGTTCATTTAACCATTCATATTTAGTGTTTTCAGACATTGATTGCAAGCTAAATATGAATGGTTAAATGAACTGTTGTATGTATTTGATATATATGCAAAACATTGTGTATTATCAGAGCAATATGACATGCATGACCGTCTTAATTATGAATCTATACATACCCAAATGTCCTACATTGTATATATTTTTTAAATTAGCAAAACTTCCAACCCTATAAGGTTAATGTGGATTAGAAGGTATTGTTGTCAAACTTTTACCAAGCATAAACCAGTCCAAAGACTACAAAATAAATAACCCTCGATATCCTTCCATGCTTCCTTGTCAAGAAGAATGGGGACCCATAGATAAAGAAAATGTATCAATAAATCACTAGCGAGCGGGTTTCCAGCATTGATCTTGAGTTAAACAGTAATGCTATTGGTTATATTTGTAAATATTGCATATCTATGCATATCAGTATACATTCTTAGGAGTGGTGCTTGAAGCAAGGGGCTGGTTTATGCCTGGTAAAAGTTTGATAACAATACCTTCTAATCCACATTGACCTTTTAGGGTCGGAAGTTTGCTAATTTTAAAGAAATAAAAAAATGTAGGTCATTTGGATATGTGTACATTCAGAATTAATACCATCAGGCATGTCATATTGCTCTGCTAATACACAATGTTATGCATATATTATATCAAATACAAACAACAGTTCACTGTACCATTTATATTTCGCTTGCAACCAATGTCTGAAAACCCTCTCGTATATCACAAGCAATGTATTAAAAAAGTTGTATCAATGGGCCCAATTCTTCTTGAGAAGGAACCATGGAAGGATATTGAGAGTTACTTGTTATTTTGTCTTAGAATTGGTTTATGCGTAGTAAAAATTTGATAACAATACCTTATAATCTACATTGACCTTTTAGGGCCGGAAGTTTTCTAATTTTAATGAAATATAAAATATGTGATATTTGGGTATGTATAGATTCATAATTAAGACAGTCAGGCATGCCATATTTGCTTTGATTTACACAATATTATGCATATATATATATATATATATATATATAATAGATACAATAATTAATTGAACCATCAATATTTAGCTGCCAATCAATGTCTGAAAATCCTCTCGTATATAAAATATTGTTAAAATTAAATTTGGGTCATCCAGACATATGCCATTTTTGTTGGAAAGGAAGCTCGGAAGGATATTGGGACTTACTAGTTATTTGAGTTATAGATATGAACTAACACCAAGAAAAAGTGTTGTGATAATACACGTTTTGGGTCGGAAATTCGTCATTTTTTAAAGAAATATAATAACGTACCATCTTTGCACATATATATATATATTCATAATTAAGGCAGCCAGACCTGCCATATTTCTCAGATTTGCACATATTTATGTTTTGGTACCAAATATGTACAATTTGGGTCTAAGGTGTGTGTATTTTGCTCACAATCAGTGTCTACAAACCCTCCCGCGAGTGATATGTTGAATAAATTATGATGTTTATCGACTTGCTGCACATTAACCATACACTATATTTATGTTCTAATTGTAGTTATGTAATCTTTATATTATCGAGAACAACTCCACACAATGTTATTGACACAGGCTAAAAAGTGAAGAAGATATTGACTAGTTAAATGTGAATAAAATTATTTATTTTTAACAAGCTGTCGAAAAACGTCAAGGTCCCAAATTTCAAACTGCTATAACGTGAAAACTATTTAAGCTAGAACGCTCAAATTTCGGATTCTTGCTAAGGTTCTCACCATACTGATCTATTCAAAAATCTAAGAGATGACAGCAACCCCATTGGTTGCGTTCACACGGAATGACCCATATGTTTGAAGGTCAAATAACGTAATGTTTCACAATTTGTTACATTTGAATTTACAACCGTGTTTAGAAATGACTGACGCAAAACCTGGTGGAGTTCAAATATACTTTATTTGAAATCCTTGTTTGAGCCGTACTGCAGAGGCATTACTCTATCAGTAACAGTTATTAAGAAAAGATATACATAATGTCACAGCAAATTACAACACTGGCCGTCACCAGGTTAATCTCGGAAAATTCCACCTAGTAAAATGTGTAATATATATATATATATATATATATATATATATATATATATATATATATATATATGTATATATATATATATATATTCAAATCAACATTCAAACTGTCTTAATACATTTGAACAAATGACATTCTGATAGAAGCTTGATGGTATATGTGATATATATCACTTGCAAAAAGGTATTTGTGTTCTAACCGCGGTCCAGATAAGTTTCTGTATGACATACCTTGGTAGGTAGGCAATATATGACAACAAAACTATGATATATATGAAAGTGCACCAATATTCCCGTGGCCACCATGTTCAAGCTACTTGTCAATAAATGTAAACACGCCTTTCCCGCGTAATCTGCATCTGGTTGCTGCTATATGTAGATTGCGCAGACCCAGCAAATGCGTATACCATAAACGGTAATAGCTGAAGCCAAGCCACGTATTTAAACTAAAGCAATTACATAATTGAAATGTCAGTCATCGGCATGACGTGCACACCATTACATAGTAATACACCTGTCGCACAAATTATATTTGAAGAGTTACAGCAAGGTGCTTAACAGGTGGTATTGTTTGGCGGGAACAATGGCGGATGTAGATGGTTGAAATTTGTGGTGTATAAAAGTTGAAAAGCAAGAGGAAATACTGATTGATCAGTATTGTTCTTATGTCATGGTTATTCATAAAGGAGGGCTAGACACATATTGAGTAGTAGCAAAAGTGTGTTAGTTAACAGTGTTTTTGGAAATATGTGTATATTGGGTGATGACAGTGCAATCTAACATTCAACAAGTTTGTAAACAAGATTGAGCAAATAAGATTATTTGGTGGAATTTATAACAGATAAAGTAATACGCATATCAGCAACATACGTAAGATAATACTTCGATTAAGTAGCAAGTTATAAAAATAATCATATTTATTAGTAAGAAAGACTAGTTTTTTATGGAGTATCCAATTGCCCAACGTATCGGCTAGGGAATGGTAACAGTAAATACTAACATTAGCGTTCATGGTATCGTAGGTATTCAGTTGTGTATAACATAAAGTTAATATTGAGTAATCGTAATATGGCACCTTGTCAGCGGAAAGTGAAGGCAAGGGGGCACTTGGTGTGTGACAATTGCCACAGCCTGGTGGATTTTCCTTATCTGGATGCGGAAAGTCTTGGGTAAAAACAGTGCTTAGAGCGTTGGAAGGTGGACTGTATAACAAAATAGATAGCTAAACTAACCGATATTGTGAATGGCATGGATATGAGAATGACCAAAGAGACGGATGGATTAGAGAGCGATGACAGGGAGAGAGGTCGGAAAGCGCAATATAATGAAAAGAAGGATGCGGAATAGGAGACTGAGAGGAGGGAAGATGATGGCAAGGAAAACAAATGGAGAGAGAACAACAGAAAACATAACATTCAGGAAGGTGACAGGTGAGAAAATGACATTACAGAAAGAGGGAGGGACAATGGGACAGGAAAGGAGAGACGTATGTGTGACAGGAGGAAATATGAAGGGAAGAAATGAAGTAAGAGAAGATGTGACAAAAGGGAAATCAATAACAGGAGGAAAAGAGGCAGGATAGACAGGAAAACATATAAACCGACAAGGGATATATCAAACGACCAGGTAGATGCAAATAGGAAGAGCTACTATGAGGCAGTGTTTGAGGGAGCATTAAGAACAGAAAGGTTATTTATGGGCGATTCCATTTTTGTATACTCAGACAAGACATTACGCAGGACAGAATATGTTTTGTTTGTCTTCTGGATATAGGATAGATCATATGATTGAACGGGTAGAAAACATATTATGGCATGGCCAAGGAGGATCTATATTAGCACATGTAGGGACGAACAATGCTGACAGGGACAACTGGGATTGTACAGAGATACTGACAATTGGTAGGGATCCTGAAGAAGACAAGAGCTGAATATATCATTCTCTCAGGAATCTTGCCTGTAATGGTAAGAAGGGGAGCAACACATATACACTGCAAGAGGATGACAACTAACGCACTTGTAGTGCAGTCTGGAATACTCTACTGAATGTTGTTATAATATGTTCGTTTAAATGCAAGGAACAGGGTAAATAATAAATTAACTGTATATGGCAGAAGACATTGACCCTCACATAGTAGAAATAATTGGATATTGGGCCACCACCGATATATTAGTTATAGGTGCATTCCCCGTACCACCGTCTAAGTTCGAAGGGAGAAAGTCAGACTTTTAGGACAACTAATTGTAACCACCACAAATGGTAGGTAAGGAAATAAAACGATATTAAGGATAATACATCACCTGGGGTGGTTGGGATTCGTACAAATTACTATTGGAAATTGTAGAACAAATTAGCATACCGCTTGCAACAGTGTTCAATCTGTCATTAGAGGAGTAGTTCCATTACAATGAAAACAAGCAAACAGTATTCAATTATTTTGAAAAAGTATGAGAACAAGTCAGATAATTAAAGACCAGTGGAATTAAGATCGGTGATTTGAAAACTATTAGAAAGAATAATTTGTTAAAAGTAACTCGATAAACCCATTTCAACAAGGGTTTCTGTATATACATCCTATACCACATATAATTTTCTTTAGCTAGACTAATATACCTGCTAAACATGGCAGCTATATGGTTTTAGCAAAATGGCATAGATAATGTGTTTGGAATAAACAATTGTTGTGTGTTAAAAACGCATAACACATTACGACGCACGATTAATGTCCCCGCAAACAGTACCAGTTTCAGTGTTTATAGCGCTGCACGAGTTATACACTAGTCATCACAGTTAGCACTGATCAAGCTGTACAACATAGCGCACTACATTGTGTCGACAGGAAACATGTATAATATGAGTAGTAAACTATGAGCATTTTCTCGTCTGCCATGCAAACCAAATATGTGATTCACTATCCACGGTTTAACTTGCATGCATGCAAAAATTGGTTAAAACTTGTTTTTATCTACGTTAGCCCCTATGCTATGCATATCACTATGCATAACATACGTTATGTACCACGCTGGGAAATATATGCAAAACACCTAGAACTACACTGGCGATAGCCACAACCTTTTCCAAACTAGTTACATTGATCGTTTTGGGAAAATGTTAGCATTGGTATTGAAATAAACAGTTATAGTCACCGTAAGAATTCTTCCTATGTCTGGCAGCTCAATGCAGCGACTCGGAAACCGGAAGTGCGCACTACCTCTTTTGCGCTCGTGACCTTTGTAGCCCGACAGCAGTGCAGTGTATATAAGTCCGTGATTTTGATAAATGTGGTAATGGTGAACTACGTCTATAATATAATTACTGCACATACATTTATCATGAGACTCATAGTGGCATAACTGTTGTTGTTTTCTGTTTTGTCCGGTAATACTTCAGTAATGAAAGATAAATTGCAAATATACGTGATAGGTTTTGCAATGCAATTAAACATTTGTTTGACCAAAATCATATGTATGCCTTCGCAAATCTGTTTATATTTTACTTTCCCAAGTATTCACAATTCGGATACCTTCCTTCTCACTAATTGGAGTTAGAAATAAGTTTTGATTATTTCTGTTTTTTAGGTAGTCATAGATCGAAGCATGTGTTTGTACCGTTATATCCTTCGACAATTCCGGACCAATATTAGTAAAACAATTGTTAAACATATTTGCTATATCTGTGTTATTGTTAATTTTCAAATTACTATTAATAACGTGATCTCGGTAGTCACTCCCTAAACGAGGAGTTCTCATTACAGTTTTAAGTACTATCCTCGTGCTAGCAATATAATTTTCTTCTTTGCGAATAAACCGCTATAATAGTGTTTCTTAGAAAATCTGAGAATACCTGTTAATTTATGTTGATAAGACTGATATATGGTTTCTGATATGATTGAGGTGGGTAATAGAAATGCTTGATACAAGTGATTTGACACAGGGCAGTGTTTGTTGTACATTTGAGTAAAATCATCAATAACGTTATCATAAGCTATATTTGCATTCTCATTACCGACAACAGTATGCCAATAATGTTGCATTTAAATCGTGTGTCAGCGCAGTAATAATTTTAGCGGAATGGATTAAGCTAACTTTGCCTTGAAAACGAGCAGAAAAAGAGTTACACAGCGACTTGATTGATGTATGATTGATTCGTAATAATCGGACTTTGCCTTTGAATTGTCAGTTTCTTTGATGACATTTTCTCGAATGGCGTGACCTGTCAAAGAATGAACAATATTTACGCCAAATACGTTCCAGATAGCGACGACGCTGTTTACATTGTATTATTTCTGGGGTCATCCAAGGAGCTGGCAGGTTTTGGGACATATATTTATATTTAATGGGTGCGTTTTGTCAAGCAATGTCTGGTTTCTGGTCATCGTTGCATACATTAGCACCTCTGTACTGTATTAGTATTGCATACATTTCTAACTAATCGCTGGGTCAGAATTCATGCGACACTCAATGAATCTATAGTAACATAGTGAAATGTTTCTGCTATAATTATTGCATGCCACGCAAATAACTCTCTATGAATAACTATTGAAAACGCTGTGTTCCTTAAAAATGCAGCATCTAATCCTTAGTATTTTCCAATGGGCTTGACAGTTTATTCTCTGGCAGAACTGTTCCATCGAAAATCATTTCGACTGATCAGCGAAGCATCCAGCTACCCTGCAAGTTATGGGCGAAAACTATCATTCACAGCTACCCACCGCGGTATTCAATCATGCAGCTGACTGAAATGGAGCAATGTAGAGTTGGAGCAATGTAAACAAAACGAGCCCAATGTTTGACACGACAGCAGAAGATCTATAAACGGTTTCTCTTAATCGAGATACCGACGTTCTAGACACTGCGCTACTAGTTGCTACATTACATGTTTTATCATGAATGCAACTTCATATGAAGGAGACATTCCTGAAAATATGTGACAATATGTGAGTACACTGCCTTGATTTATGTGCTGTATACTGAAAAGTAACCAGACTACTAATTATCCTGCAATTACGTTGAGTGACATTTGAATATGTCTTCTAAATTACTTATATCGTTAATTACTTCTATTTTCCAGTATGTAAATATTCTGCCGTGAAGGGTTAGTGTTGTAGCACGGTGCACTCTTGGCTAATGTTCGTTTACGATCATCCATGCCCGCGTTACCCCCTCTGAACCCCATTAATGGTGGGTTCATTTCCGCCCTAATATTGTGTCAAGATTTCAGTGATGCGCTGTGAGTCTCTAATAACAAAGCAATAGTTTTGCTGTAACAAGTAATGACATGACAGAAAGCAACGAATTACACATAATGGATACTGCGCAATTAACAGTGTTTACCTAATGTTCCATTAGGTAAACACTGTTAATTGCGCAGTATCCATTTTTCAGTAAATCTGAAATGTTTTACACGTTACTCCTTACTGTTACGCACGAAATATATATTTGTCACAGTAGCACAGGATCTGGATACGAGTTCTCCTAGATCAGAGTCCGACGTTCTTCACACTGCGCTACTAGTTAAATATATAATTTATAATGCCAATGTCACATCCATCGTATCGATATAACCTTCACGTAAATGTGTCATTCTATGTGTATTTGCGTGGACTAGGAACAGGTATGTATTAACAAATGGCGATTTTAAGCTACTGGTTAAATGCGTTGAATTGAACGTGTAACTAGACCCTCTGACTCGTAATAATTCTGCAATTATGTTGTAACATTTTAATTTATAATGAGTGGCTTTTCAATATGACTACTGTATCTGTGGTTACCGTAAATGCAAGATAATTATTGGTAGTTGTGACATGTCTGAATCTGAATGGGATACGTCGTAACAAGCCAATATTGGCTATTATATTCGACGGGGGGGTGGGGGGTGTGCACATGTTATTGAGAGTTTGGGTTGCAGATCAGGCGACCGTAATCAGTTTTCGTTTCAGCCTGGACCTGCGACTCGTTTAGTTGGATCCAGTCGGCTATTGTTTTTATACAAAAATGAATTCTGAAAATGTTCAGTGTGGGTTGTAGGTACTATAAAACATATGATGTTGTTGGTTGTTAGTTGTTGAAACAAATTTGAGGATACATGGTCTGGGAATTGCCTAGGCTTAATGTGTCTTTTGTTTGTTTTTTGGGGCCTGAAGAATGTTTCAGTGGGGAGGGCTGGTATATATCATCTAACAGTTCGGTACATATATTTGAGTCTTTGGTCGCGTCGTCTATTGTCTAATGTGTCGAGGTTAAGGTTGGTGAACGTGGTTGTAACAGATCCTGGGTGTCTAGATCGGTAGTCTCCAGTGATTAAGCGAGCTGCACGGTGTTGGATTTGTTCTAATTTGTCTATGTCCCCCCGAAGATATGGGTCCCACACTATGGCTCCTTATTCTAAGACAGCGCGCACACGGGCAAAGTATCCTGTCCATTTGCTGTTAATTGGACATCTGCGTATGTTTCGTCTTAGGAAACCATGTGTGATTTTAAAATTTTGCTTTTTTGGTTATTGTAGAAATATGTGAGTGCCACTTTAAGTCATTAGATATGGTAATGCCAAGGTAGGGGTTGGTAGTTTCATTATTTAGACTATAGAAGAATTGTGTTTTTTGTTTTCTTATGCTTAGGATGTGACATTTGTTTGTATTGAAATTCATCCCCCAGGTGTTTGCCCATTTCCCATGTTGCGTTAAGTCCTTCTGTAGCAAAATATGGTCGTTGAATGTCTGTATTTTCCTGTATAATAGGCAATCGTCTGCAAAGAGGCGGACTTGAGATTTGACAGATGTTGGTAAGTCATTTACGTGACACAGGAAGTGCAAAGGGCCTAACACTGTGCCTTGTGTGACGCCAGAATCAACGGGTATTTCTCTCGACATTTTACTACCGAGTACGACTTTCATTCTTCTTCCAGTCCGGAATTTGTTTAGCCATTCAAGTATTATGCCTCCGATTCCATAATGGACTATTTTTGTAAGGAGTTTTGTCTGTCTGGGTTCCGATATCGAAGGAAGAGAAAAGGTCATGCATGGTTTTTAGAGGTTGTGTTTCACATGGGTAGCCTGCTCTGAAGCCGTGGTTAAGGTATGTTAGGATGTTGTGTTCTTCAAGGTAAGTCATAAGGTGGCGGTAGATGATGATTTTACATGTAACATATTCAAGGGAGATGGGATGATAGTTTTCTGGTAGGTGTTTATCTTCTTTTTTGAAGACGGCCGACAAGTTTAAAGTGCGCCAGTCTGAGTGTAAGACGGCTGTGTCCAATGACCGTTGGACGATGTCCCTGAGTGCTGGGGGCTAGGGTGTCAGCGCAATTCTTCAACATGAGATTGGGGATTTGGTCAGGCCCACATGCTTTGTGGGGATTGATGGCTTTGAGTAACGTGCATACTCCGGCTGTGTTAATGTTAATATAACTTATAATTGGGTGTTGTGGAGGGTCAAGGTGTGGGGGGACAGATCCACCATCTCTGGTGAAGACACTCTGGAACTGGTACAGGAGGATTTCAGCCATCTCCTTGCTGTCACACACCAGTGAACAATTCTTTTTCAGGTGGGCTACTCCTATGTTGTCTTGTATTCTGCTTTTAATGTATTTCCAGAACGGTTTTGAGTTGTTTGTCTATAGTCCTTGGGTTATGGTATTATTGATGTATTCCCATTCGGCTTTACGCATACTTCTCCTACATGTTTTTTGGATGAATTTTGTAGTCTGTCCCGTTGTTTGTTTCCTTAGCTTTCGTATAGTCTTCTCTCTCGCTTTAGTAGTCGATGCAGCTTCCCATTGTTTTTAACTATGGGAGGTTGTATCGGCTGGAGCTAAGTTTGATGGGATATGTTTGTCAATAGATTATGTTAGCGTATTCTTGAAGGTTGACCACAGTGATTCGGTGCATGCACCTGTGCTGTATCGGGTTTTGATTTTTTTTGACAAGGTGTTAAAGTCATCGTTAAGGCTTTCCCAGTCAGCGCGAGCAAACTCGTAGATCTGTCTGCGTTGTTTATTTTGGTATTGGATTTTTACGTCGAAATCTATGACAATAATGTCGATGTCGTGGTCGGATATCCCTGGTACCGATACAGAGTGTGTTACTATTGTTGGATTTGTAGTGAAGACTAGGTCTAACAACTTGCTTTCTCTAGTGGAGCTAGTATTCTGTGCTGATCTAATACGTTTCTCTTCTGAAACAAACATATTCTTTACTTTGCAGACATTGACTACTGCGAAGACAAACCTTGCCAGAATGATGGGACATGTAGGGATGGAAAGAACAACTACACTTGTAACTGCCCTACTGGATATACGGGTGTCAATTGCGAAACAGGTATGTTGTATACAGATTGACGTTTAAGCGATAACGTGATAAAAAAACCCGGTAATACAATACCAAACTTACTATAGGTCCTTTATCTATTTTCCATCATGTGGACATTCTGCCGTGAAGGGTGAGTGTTGTAGCACGGTGCACTCTTGGCTAATGTTCGTTTACGATCATCAATGCTCGCGTTACCCCCTCGTGGGTTCATTTCCGCCCTAACATTGTGTCAAGATTTAAGCGATGCGCTGTGAGTCTCTAATAACAAAGCAATGGTTTTTGCTGTAAAAAGAAATGGCATGACAGAAAGCAACGAATTACACATGAAGAACATTAGGTAAACACTGTTAATTGCACAGTATCCATTTGTCGGTAAAGCTCAAATGTTTTACACTTTACTCCTTACTGTTACGCGCGAAATATATATATATTTCACATGTACCCACTACGATTATAGCCAGGTACTCATTTAGGCAGCGGAGTGAACTGGATCAATGTAAAGTGAAAAACATTTCTCAAGAGTTTGTCACGGTAGCAAAGGATCTGGATACGGGTTCTCCTAGACCAGTGGCCAGTTTCATAAACCGTACTTAGACTACGCGTTTACTTAACGATACGCAAGTGCGTAAATTCCAATTCTTGCGTAGCTAAGTAGTTGCGTAAAACTAAGCTACGCGGGTTTCATGTAGCGAACTTAACCTATTTCTTAACTATGTACGGCCGTAAATCTGTCACGTGGTAAAATTACCGTCATGATGCGGACAACCCCCGGGATTCCCCTTCCCACAGTCCTCCTAGAATGATGGAAGCCACAAGCGACACCGGCGTTTCTACAAATAAGAGGGAGAGGAAGGCCAACTTCAGTGACGAAGAAGTGAGTTCCCTGCTCGAAGAGTTTGGCGAGAATGCGTCAGTTCTCCGGAGCAGGCTGACAAACTCCGTAACGAATAAACGGAAGAAACACATTTGGGAGGTAAGTACATTCGCGTGGGGCGGAACGGCGAACCATTGCTGAACTAAAAAAGAAATGGGCGGAAATGAAAAGCGTTAGTCTACGCATCATCTCCGCTCGTCGCTACCCGAAGACTGGAGGTGGCAAGAAAGAGAAGGAGCCATGGTTCGTCGACCTAGTGCTCGACGTGCTCGGAGTCGACACTGCGCTTATTGAAGGCATCGTCGGTAAGTACGACTAGCATAAATTATCCGATAACAGGGTCATTGTTCAATGACACTGTAGTACATTGTTGCATATTGCTGTCACTTGAAGTTTTGGCATTGTCATTACTATTCATAATAATACATTATTTACTTTTGTCTTACATAAGTATTTTAACAATACTATTTGGTTATAATTATATATTGAAGCATATTGTTAGTCACTGACACTGTGCGGGGTTTATAACAGGATGACTAGTCATCAGTTACAACCAATTCCCCACGGGGTGGTGGTTGTTTTCTGCAGGATGGTGGTGGGGGATCGATCCTTCTTTGACTTTGGCTTTGCATCCTGCGGCGCCGGCTCAACGCCAGTAATAAATCATGCTTATACCTTAACAACTGTGCTTGAGTTGTTCTATATAAATTATCGTGACTGTCATTCGTCAAGATGTGAACTTCAACTGCAAATTACTTACCGCATGTAGATCCTTAAGAATCTGAGCACGTCGTTAAATAAGGAATCGTAGACGATTTAGGGTGTGAATGCAGTTTCAAACTAATAAGTCACAAGTCTTGTTACGAAATATAGCACTACTTTTCATATGTGAACATAAACCAATTAATTTTGGTGTTTGGTATTGATACATATAGGTGGAGTGGATTCATCAGACCATGGTCTGTTTGGAGAGCTTCTCCTGACGCAGTCTGATGAAAAAGGTGAACATAACAATATTACCTCTTGTGTGTATAATATTGAGTCATTCACTATCACACGGTGAATGTGGATTGGCACAATTGATTAAATAATGACACAGTTTATAAAAGTAATCAATTGAATTTCATTAATAAGGAAGAACAGCTACTCTGTAATATAATTACTTACATCATGCTTGATTAGGACACATGATAATAAGCCAGAACAGTTTTTATTGAAATGTAAACAATAAACAGGCATGACATGAAAACATAAATTCTTAGTATTTTGTAAGATGTACATGGTTTCAATTAGTCGTAAGAAAACCATTGTTTCTACCGCAAGTGTAACATAAATGGTTGTTATTCAGAAGCGTCTCAGGTCAACACTCAGGTCGACACTCTTGTCAATGCGGTGGTCATGGCAACTGATGACAACACGATGGTGGTGTCTACTCCCGCCGACGTGATGATTCCATCCACCCCAGTCGACACTTTCCTAGCTGATAACGTGGCGTCGAAGCCGGTCATATCCATGCTGACACCCCAATGACAGGTAGTCCCACCAAGCAACACTCACCTGGCGAACACACAAAAGAGGGGACGTGCACAAGACAACTACCACGATCTGGTGGCAGAGGAGAGAGAAAAAGTGAAGCTGGAGGTGGCAAAACTAAAACTAGAGGTTAAGAAAATTAAACTTGAATGCAAATTGACTAGTTTGCTTACCTACAAGGAGACGCTGCTAGTTCAGAAGCTAGAGCGAGAAATGGGTGTATCGCCTAAAGTGAATGACTATTGGGTCAGACATTGAATCAGACGACTGAACAATGTTTTCTGTAAAGAGACTGCTATTGGTTATTAGCCTGTGAAATGTGTCATTGTATTAGTGCCAACCGTAGCGACAATTCAACAAATGCACCCTTATAATTCAAATAAAATATGTTAATAACATAATATGATTTGGAAAATGTGTGTACCCGCTGAAATATCGTTGCACCAGTCTGTCCCGCTTTGCTCTGCCTGTTACGGTTGGAACGCCTCCTTCGTTGTTGCCATCGTTGCCGTCATTGTCGTCATCCACTGGATGGTCATCTTCATCAGGCACTGGCAGTCTCAGCTTGACAGCAATGTTATGCAACACGATGCACGCCATGATAATCTGGCATGCCTTGCCAGGTTCATACCTAACAGAAAATGCAATATGACACTTACTGCGAAATAAAATCATACGATGTTTGGGGTTGTTCCCAGTCACCGTTGTATTTTTTTAAATACTAAAAGTAGGTGTGACAAACATCTGGATATGTATTTGCTAAAATATTGTTTTATAAGACCAGTACACAGTAGCAATAATAAATACAGACAAGTTAGTTAATAAACAGTTGAAACAACTACAAGAACAAGAGCAACATTTGCATAATATTAATTTAAATAAAAACAATGAAATGTGGGACCACAGCTGATAATATCATATTAAATTGCATACATTACAGATGGTATAATAAATTGTCATGTTGTTGTTGAATAAACATATGCCTTAGGCCTGTGTGCAGACAGCTCCAGCCGTTTTTTTAAAGGAAACTAACAGTGTTCCATTAAGCAAGGTAGCTGAGTGTAAGTAAAATATTAATAGAAATAATGTGGATGCTTAAATCTTCATTAAATAAAGTTTTTTGATGCACGATTTAGTGTGTCCTTTGTCCCAACTGACAACATGCATAAGATAAAATACAACCCATGAAACAGTAAACAGTTTACTATAAAAGAAATACGTGTACCTTAAGCCTGTGTGTAGGCAGTGCCACCTTCTCTTTAAAATTCCGTTGCATCTTTCTATGATGCAACGAGTAGCGCAGTGGCTGTCGTTATAGCGCTGTTGCTCGGCGTTTGCGACGTGAATAAAAGTTGTCAGTAGCCAGTCTCTCAGCATGTAGCGCTGTCTCCCAGGATGAAGCCTTCCAGTGGGCGGAGCATAGTTTCAAACTTGATAAATACTGGACTCTCCCTCAGGATGCGTGCGTCATGGACCGAGCCCGGCCAACGAACAACACAGTTCATGATGCTGGCATCGGCGTCACATATTAGCTGCACGTTTATCGTGTGGTAATTTTTTCGGTTGACGTATTCGCGCTCGTTAACGGCCGGGGTAGCGATCTTAACGTGCGTGCAGTCGACGCAACCGATAACGTTCGGAAAGTTCGCCACGGCATGGAACACGACTTGCATGGCTTCCGTCTCGCGTTGTGGGTGGAAGCGAACGTGTCTCGGCACAAGTCGAGCGAAGGCTGCAGCCACTCGGTGTATAGTTCTAGAAATGTTTGCCTTGCTTACACCAAACAAATCACCAACTACCAACTGGAAGCTTCCACACGCAAAGAATCGCAACGCGATAAGAACTTGGAGCGTTGGTGTCAGTGAACCTTTTCGATCAGCAACCGAAACGTCGTCACCGACCATATCTAAAAGGTTAATCGGTGTAATCCTCTTCTTGCTTAGTTATTCAGTCGATGTACAGGTCGTAATGCCGCCATTTTGAAAGTGTCTAAGAAGTACTTAGTGTATTTACGCAATGGGGTTAGGTGGCGTAGGCTAAGTAATACATAGAGTATATTGCCTAGTCTAAGTAGGGGACATGAAACGCAACATTGTCTATGGTAACCTTCTTAGCACTAAGTAAACGCTCGTAGCCGCTAAGTAGGCTACATGAAACTGGCCCCATAGTCCGACGTTCTTCCCCGTCGCCACTGCGCTATTAGTTAAATATAGAATTTATAATGCCAATGTCATATCCATCGTATCGATATAACCTTCACGTAAATGTGTCATTCTATAAGTCTGTTGCCTTGAATAGGAACAGGTATGTACTAACAAATACCAGCTACTGTTTAAATGCGTTGAATTGAACGTGTAACTAGACCCTCTGACTCGTAATAATTCTGCAATTATGTTGTAACATTTTTATTTATAATGAGTGGGATTTGAATATGTCTACTGTATCTGCTGTTACCGTAAATGCAAGACAATTATTGATAGTTGTGACATGTCTGAATCTGAATGGGACACGTCGAAAGAAGCCAATATTGGCTATTATATACGACGGGGGGTGTGTGCGCATGTTATTGAGTGTTTGGGCCGCAGATCAGGCGACTGAAATCAGTTATGGTTTCAGCCTGGACCTGCGACTCGTATAGTTGGATCCAGTCGGCTATTGTTTTTACCAAACAAATTCTGAAATTGTTCAGTGCGGGCTGTAGGTACTATAAAACATCTGGTGTTGTTGGTTGTTAGTTGTTGTACAAAAAATGAGGATACATGTTCTGGGAAGTGCTTAGGCTTCATGAGTCTTTTGTTTGTTTTTTGTGGCCTGAAGAGTGTTTCAGTGGGGAGGGCTAGTATAGATCCTCTAACAGTTCGGTACATATATTTGAGTCTTTGGTCGAGTCTTCTATTGTCTAATGTGTCGAGGTTAAGGTTGGTGAGCATGGTTATGACAGATTCGGGGTGTGTAGAGCGGTAGTCTCCAGTGATGATGCGAGCTGCTCGATGTTGGATTTGTTCTAATTTGTCTATGTCCCCCCGAAGGTATGGGTCCCACACTATGGCTCCGTATTCTAAGACAGCGCGCACAGGGGCAAAGTATCCTGTCCATTTGCTGTTAATTGGACATCTGCGTATGTTTCGTCTTAGGAAGCCAAGTGTGTTATTTGCTTTTTTGGTTATTGTAGAAATATGTGAGTGCCACTTTAAGTCATTAGATATGGTGATGCCAAGGTAGGGGTTGGTAGTTACATTTTCCAGAGTTTCATTATTTAGACTATAGAAGAATTGTGTTTTTTTGTTTTCTTATGCTTGGGATGTGACATTTGTTTGTATTGAAATTCATCCCCCAGGTATTTGCCCATTTCCCAAGTTGCGTTAAGTCCTTCTGTAGCAAAATATGGTCGTTGAATGTCTGTATTTTCCTGTATAATAGGCAATCGTCTGCAAAGAGGCGGACTTGAGATTTGACAGATGTTGGTATGTCATTTATGTGACACAGGAAGAGCAAAGGGCCTAAGACTGTGCCTTGTGTGACGCCAGAATCAACGGGTATTTCTCTCGACATTTTACTATCGAGTACGACTTTTCTTCCAGTCCGGAATTTGTTTAGCCATTCAAGTATTATGCCTCCGATTCCATAATGGGATAATTTTGTAAGGAGTTTTGAGTGGGGAACGGTGTCAAATGCCTTGCTAAAATCTAACACTGCATTGTCTGTGTGGGTTCCGATGTCGAAGGAAGAGAAAAGGTCATGCATGGTTTTTATAGGTTGTGTTTCACATAGGAAGCCTGCTATGAAGCCGTGGTTAAGTTCTGTTAGGATGTTGTGTTCTTCAAGGTAAGTCATAAGGTGGCGGTAGATGATGTGTTCAAGGATTTTACATGTAACATATGTAAGGGAGATGTGATGATAGTTTTCTGGTAGGTGTTTATCTTCTTTTTTGAAGACGGCCGACACGTTTGAAGTGCGCTAGTCTGAGGGTAAGACGGCTGTGTCCAATGACCGTTGGACGATGTCCCTGAGTGCTGGGGGCTAGGGTGTCAGCACAATTCTTCAAAATGAGATTGGGGATTTGGTCAGGCCTACATGCTTTGTGGGGATTTACGGCTTTGAGTAACGTGCATACTCCGGCTGTGTTAATGTTAATATCACTTATAATTGGGTGTAGTGGAGGGTCAAGGTGTGGGGGGGGGGGGCAGATCCACCACCTCTGGTGAAGACACTCTGGAACTGGTCCAGGAGGATTTCAGCCTTCTCCTTGCTGTCACACACCAGTGAACAATTCTTTTTCAGGTGGGCTACTCCTGTGTTGTCTTGTATTCTGCTTTTAATGTATTTCCAGAACGGTTTTGAGTTGTTTGTCTGGAGTCGTTGGGTTATGGTATTATTGATGTATTCCCATTTGGCTTTACGCATACTTCTCCTACATGTTTTTTGGATGAATTTGTAGTTTGTCCAGTTGTTTGTTTCCTTAGCTTTCTTATAGTCTTCTCTCTCGCTTTAGTAGTCGATGCAGCTTCACATTGTTTTTAACCATGGGCGGTTGCATCGGCTGGAGCTAAGTTTTGATGGGATATGTTTGTCAATAGATTATGTTAGCGTATTCTTGAAGGTTGACCACAGTGATTCGGTGCATGAACCTGTGTTGTTTTGGGTTTTGATTTCATTTGACAAGGTGTTCAAGTCATAATTAATGGTTTCCCAGTTAGCGCGAGTAAACTGGTAGATCTGTCTGCGTTGTTTATTTTGTTATTGGATTTGTACGTCGAAATCTGTGACTCTTATGTCGTGGTCGGATATCCGTGGTACAGATACGGAGTGTGTTACTATTGTTGGATTTGTAGTGAAGACTAGGTCTAACAACTTGCTTTCTCTAGTGGAACTTGTATTCTGTGCTGATCTAATACGTTACTCTTCTGAAACAAACATATTCTTTACTTTGCAGACATTGACGACTGCGAAGAAACACATTGCCTGAATAATGGGACATGTAGTGATGGAAAGAACAACTACACTTGTAACTGCCCTACTGGATATACGGGTGTCAATTGCGAATCAGGTATGTTGTATACAGATTGACGTTTAAGCGATAACGTGATAAAAAACCGGTAATGCAATACAAAACTGACTATATGGCCGTTATATATTTTCCATCATGTGGACATTCTGCCGTAAAGGGTGAGTGTTGTAGCACGGTGCACTCTTGGCAAATGTTCGTTTACGATCATCAATGCTCGCGTTACCCCCTCGTGGGTTCATTTCCGCCCTAACATTGTGTCAAGATTTAAGCGATGCGCTGTGAGTCTCTAATAACAAAGCAATGGTTTTGTGTAAAAAGAAATGGCGTGACAGAAAGCAACGAATTACACATGAAGAACATTAGGTAAACACTGTTAATTGCACAGTATCCATTTGTCGGTAAAGCTCAACTGTTTTACACTTTTCTCCTTACTGTTACGCGCGAAATATATATATATATATATATATATTTTTCTATACCCACTACGATTATAGCCAGGTACTCATTTAAGCAGCGGAGTGAACTGGATCAAAGTCAAGTGAAAAGCATTTCCCAAGAGTTTGTCACGGTAGCACAGGGTCTGGATACGGGTTCTCCTAGACCAGAGTCCGACGTTGCCACTGCGCTATTAGTTAAATATAGAATGTATAATGCCAATGTCATATCCATCGTATCGATATAACCTTCACGTAAATGTGTCATTCTATGAGTCTGTTGCCTTGAATAGGAACAGGTATATATTAACAAATACATTAAAGCGAACCAAAAGGCAAATAGTTATATTTTAACGTCAGTGGTTTATTAGTAAAATAATTCCAAAGTGGATAATTTTACTGAAATCATCGGCTTCATAGAGGCGTCCATGATGCGCCTCTTCCTGTTGTTTGTCCGTGGTCTGACCACTCAGCACGCAGAACCGGCCTTAAAGTCACGTGTCCGATTACGTGCGTCAATGCTATCGCCGTTGTAAACACAATGTTGTAACATACGCGAACATCGAAGAAGGACATCCGTTCGAAGAACGTTGCTTCGAATAGGATGTTTCTCATCGTATATACTGGGTCAAGATCCGCAGAAACGTCGGCGACGTCGAGTTTCGAAGTATGGAGCTGTGCAAACGATATTAGCGCGATATTTAATCACTAACGATAGTCGTCGAAACGGGTTACCGGTCGAATCCTTCCGTCGCCGTAGCCAAGTCATCAGAGCGCGCAAGAAGGTTAGTAAATATTATTAAGTCTTCTGTATCTAAATTATTTAAATCTTGTAACATTAGGCACATTGCGATGTCTGTCGTGATGACTTATTTAGATTTAACAAGATTTAAGAAGATTGCCACCTAGAGATTCAACTCTAGATGGCAGGTGGACTAGGAAGCCATTTGGCTTATCGAGAGTCCAACCTATCTATCTAAGTATACCCCGCCCGTCTTAGGTATATGTCGATTTTATTTTTAAATATTTTAACACTACTAGCACCTACACAATCAGCTGATAATCTCTTCCATTCGTTTACTGTTCTTTGTGAAAATGAAACGTTTCTAATATCTAGTCTACACAGCTTCTTTGCTAATGTAACTCCATGTCCTCTAGTCCTTCTTTCTTCCTTGACTGTGAAAACAATATTTCTGTCAATATTTTCATATCCATTCAATATTTTAAACACCTCAATCTGATCTCCTCTCAATCTTCTGGTTTCTAGTGTTGTTAAACCACATTCTTTTAGACGCATTTCATAACTAATATTCCTGAGTTTTGGTATCATTTTGGTTGCTCTCATTTGTACTCTTTCTAGCATATCAATATCCTTCTTGCGATATGGCCTCCATGCTTGTATACAATATTCTAAGTGAGGCCTAACTATTGTTTTATACAGCGGTATTATTATTTCTTTTTCTTTGTACACTATATTTCGCCTAATTAATCCAAGAATTTGGTTTCCCTTCGCTGCTGCAATTCCACACTGCTCTGATACTTCCATGTCAGCACTAATAGTTAACCCTAAGTCCTTTTCCTTTAAGGTAGTATTTAGTACAGTATCACCCATTGTATATTGTGCATCTTCATTCCCATGTCCTGTGTGAAGGCACTTACACTTTCCAAATTAAACAGCATTTGCCACTTCTCAGACCATTCTATCAACTTATTAAGATCATCTTGTAAATGCTGTCTATCTGCATCACTTTTAATTTTCCTAAACACTTTTGTGTCGTCCGCAAACTTCAACACCTTGCTTGTTATGTCATCATCCAAATCATTGATATATATTAAGAATAAAATAGGTCCCAGTACTGATCCCTGCGGTACTCCACTCAAAACCGCTTTCCAGTTTGAAACCTCCCCATCAACTACTACTCTTTGTCTTCTATCAATAAGCCATTTTTCTATCCAGTTGATCATTCCATTTCCTATGCCATGGGCCTTTAGTTTAAGTATTAGTCCTTGGTGTGGCACTTTGTCAAAGGCTTTTTTAATCTAAGTAGATTATATCTACTGGTGATCCCTCATCTAGCCACTTTGTGACATCTTCCAAAAGACATAACATATTTGTTAAGCATGACCTCGCTTTTAAAAACCCATGTTGAGATGGGTTTATCAATTAATTTTTAACAAGAAAATCAACCAGGTGATCTTTAATTAGTCTTTCTAATAGTTTGCAAATCACCGATGTTAAACTCACTGGTCTATAGTTCTCTGACTTGTTTCTCGAACCTTTTTTAAATAATGATATAATGTTTGCTTCTTTCCATTCTAACGGAACTATTCCCTCCTCTAATGACAATTTGAACACTGTTGCAAGCGGTATGCTGATTTGTTCTACAATTTCCAATAGTAATTTGGGAGGAATCCCATCCACTCCAGGTGATTTATTATCCTTCATATCTCTTATTGTCATAGCTACCATTGTTGGGGTTAAATTATTTCAAATCTCTCTCCCTTCGAACTTAGTCTCATGTACTGGTAATATACTAATATCTTCCCTGGTAAACACCGAACTAAAGTACTCATTTAGGTTTTCTGCCATTAAGAATCCCTCTGTTATTATGTTTCCATCACTACCTTCTAGAGTACCGACCTTATCCTGAACTTTCTGTTTACTTGGAACATACGCATAAAAACTCTTGCTGTCATGTTTTATATTAAAAGCAATTTTTTTGTTCGTAGCTTCTCTTTGAATTTCTAATTTCAGCTGTACCTTGATTAAGTGCTTCTTTATAAACGCTATAGTCTTCTTCACTTCCGGTATGTCTATATGTCTTCCACATCATTTGCTTGTACTTGATTTTTCTAATGGCTTCCTTCGATAAGTGTTTCTTCTTTGACCGTTTCCCCTGTTTTTTCAAGGGGACAAATTTGTCAACGACGCAGTCAATTTCACTCTTTAAAATATTCCAGCATTCTGTTGCTGTTTTATTCTTCAGTGTGTTATTCCAGTCTATTTTTGCTAAATATTCCCTCATGTCCTTATACCTTCCTTTGTGAAAATTGTTCCTGTACCTTATTTTTCTATTCCGTTCTCCCTTTACTTTGATGATAAAATGTATCTGGTTGTGATCACTACACCCCAGTGGCTCACATATCTTGACATTATCAACAAATTCCTTCTGTGAGCTCAATAGTATGTCTAACACGTTCTCGTCCCTGGTTGCTTCTAACACATGTTGAGAAAGGAAACTATCTTGTACTAAATTTAAAAACTCTTGATCCTCTCTCCCGGTACTCTGTAGAGATGTCCACTGTATATGCCCATGGTTAAAATCCCCCATAATAATAGAGTCCCGTTTACTCACTTCTTTGATAGCGTTATGTATTTTTTCATTCTCTTCCATGCTTATTTTTGGACTCCGATACACTAACCCAACAGTTAATGTTGAGTTTCCTGTAACTATGTTACACCAGACAGCTTCTTCACATTCTGCTTCTTTTTCTAATTTTATTTCAAAAGCTTGGATGGATTCTTTAATATATAAAATAACTCCGCCTCCCCTTCTTCCTAATCTATCTTTCCTAAACATTCCTAATTCGGCATCTGATATATCGGGTGTGGCCCAAGATTCAGTTATACCTATTATGTGAGGGTCAATATCTTCTACCATAATGTTTAGTTCATTTCTTTTGTTTACTATGCTCCTTGCATTTAAACAAACACATTTATAACCAAATTCCGTAGGGCTTTCCAGGCTGTTCTTTGCTGATGTATTTTTGCCATCTTTATCTATGCCTCTAGTATGTGGCTTCTCTGTGTATCCCCCCTGCGAAACTAGTTAAAAAAGTTGCAACCTGTTCCATTATTCATCGATCGAAGAAGGTTCTCGGAGAACACTGCTGCGCCCTTTCCGCTTAGATGGAGGCCATCTCTCATAAACATGTCTTCTTTACCAACAAAATATCCCCACAAATCTACAAATCCAACTCCTTCTTCTTCACACATCTGCTCTAATAGTCCGTTAATTGCCATCCTCTTGCAATTTCTAAATGTTGTTCCCCTTCCCCTCATCACTGGCAAGATTCCTGAGAGTATGATCTGTTCAATTCTCGTCTTCTTCAGTGTCTCTACCAACTCTCTGTATCTCTTTACTATCCTGGTTGTTCCATCCCTGTCTGCATTGTTCGTCCCTACATGTACTAATATAGACCCCCTTGGCCATGCCCCAATACGTTCTCTACCCGTTCAGTCACATGCTCTATCATAGCCCCCCCGGAAGACAAACAACAACGTCTTCTCCTTTGCTTAATGTCCTGTCAGTCTTTCGCAAAATGGAGTCTCCCATAAATACCCTTTCTGTTCTCAATGCCCCCTGGATCACTGCTTCAGAGTAGCTCCTCCGTTTTGCATCTCCCTGGTTGCTGACTTTTCCCCCTGCCGCTTTCTCTGTTGTTCCTTTCTTTCCGGTCTCTTTTCTTCCTGTCATCGTCCTTGTTATTGACTTCCGTTTGGTCACATCACCTCTCACTTCCTTTCTTCCATTCGTCTTACCTCCTGTCGCATCTACTTCTCTCATCTCCTGTCCCCTTGTCCCTCCCTCCTTCTCTACTGTCACTTTCTCCCCTGTCACCTTCCTGCATGTTATGTTTCCTGTTGTTCTTTCTCCATTTGTTGTCCTTGCAATCACCCTCTCTCCACTCTGCATCCCCTTCACAATATCCGTTAGCCTAGCTAACTCTGCTGTCAGACAGTCCACTTTCCAACACCCTAAACATTGGAACATAAACCCTTCCTCCGTTGTCTCTGACCAAGTTTTTCCGCACCCCGATACGGAAAATCCACCAAGCTGTGGCAGTGGTTACACACCAAGTGCCTCCTTGCCTTCACTTGCCGCTTGCCAGGTGCCATATTACGATTTGTCAAAATCAACTCTTAGTTTAAACCAACTTAGTCTTTAGAAAGACTGTTTGTTTATTGAGTACAGCAACTGCAGCACACTTTATGTTATAAACAACTTACTACCTATGCTACCATGAACAATAAATTTAGTCTGTACTGGTACCGTTCCCTAGCGGAAACGTTGGACATAAACAAACAAGGGTTTCCTACTGAAACGCTTGTTTATTTTTAATAACGATGATACCTATTCATAGTTTTATCTTACATATGTAGTTGTTACTCTTATTGCTTTATCTCTTATATACTATATCAAATAAAGAGATTTGTTCAATCTTGTTTACAATTTGTGGAAGCCTAGATTACCCTATTATCACCCACTATACTAATATGTTCAAAAATACTGTTAACTAACAAACTTTAACCAAAACTACTACTCAATATATGTCCAGTACCACTTTATGAATAACCTTAACACAAGAATAATACTTATTAATCAATATTTCCGCTTGTTTTTCAAATTGTATACACCACCAATTTCAAACCTCTACATCCGCCAATTTTCCCGCCAGTGTACATACTGATATTGTTCATAAACGTCCATCACAGTTAACGTTCTAGAAGGTATGTACATGGGATCATGGAGCCGCTAACTAGGTCCAAGCGAGTTAGGCCGTCCGATATTGTTATTCATTATTATTAGTTTAATGTTATCCTACTTTGAATGTATATATCACGTTTGCATGAACAGAGGCATACAAATAAGGTAAAGCTACATGACCATAACACTAAAAAAACAGCTGAATGCAAGCCAGATCATAGAATTCATAGTCAATTCGCATGAACGATAATATAGGCACTTTGATATCACTCGCTAAATAAGTTTTCAAAAGTACTGCCTTTCGAGTTTCGTAGCTACGCATGCAGTTCCTATGTTCAGGTTGACCGCTCTGAAAGTGCCAACATGACTGCTATATTTTTCAGTAAACATATTATTCAAACATACAAAAAAATAGCATTGCGAATGTTGTTTTCAATCATGTTATTTGTTCAGTGAGAGAACAAATTACAAATTATGTGTGCTGTATCAGTTCAGATACTCATACAACATTGATATTAGGACATGTTCTAGGCTTACAGTAAAGGATGAATAATTAGCTATGATGAGACATAACTTATGTACTGTAAAAAATCACTTTGCAAATTTGCAATATTGCCTTTATTGGTAGTTTCTTGAAATATTGGGGACACACTGAGCAAACAAGAAGAAACATTAACAGACTAGCATAATATACTAGATGGAACGTGGACTTGTAGATATCCCACAAGATCACTCTATCCAATACAACACTAGATATTCAGGTAAACACTCGGTAAACATTTGGAACCAGTTTCTTCTCCACCACAATGAGTGGAATTCTCTACCCTCAACCACTGTGTCGTGCAAATCACTAATCTAATTCAACAATAATTTAATCCAATAGTTTAGCAAGTAAGTCAGATGATCCACCATGCACATTGGCGTGATGTCTCAATATGACATTTTGCCAGTTAACAATATACATTGTCATAGATATTCCTGTTCGTTTAATATTTTGAAGTGCCAACGTTTGTGTTTATTGGATAATATAAATTAAACACTTAATATAAGATACAACATGACACAAACAATGTAGCGATAAATGCTATTGTGGTCATTTTGTGAGAGGAATGTCATAGTGGAGTGACATGTTTGTAAGACGCAGTATTATTTTACCAACTATGTATTCAATACCACGTTTACCAACATTAGGAAAGTGCATGACTGAGCACTGTCAACTCTAGTGTTTATGTAATATGTATCACCACACAAACATACACACATCTCTATTCAATGAAGACAGCAGCTGGAGCAGCATCACCATCTATTTATCTGTGGAAGCACTGTGCAATAATATGAATGCAGTTCTAGTGCATGCAACTCAGTATCTATCACTCCTGTCAGCTGTCAAATTAAGATCTTAGTGAATGTATGACATCTGCCAGAAACCTTCTGTACTCTATCCATGACCCGTTCCATCCTTACAGTCCCATTAGCTTTCTTGATTATAAATATATCTAGCCTAATCCTGTCCTGGTTGTTGATATTGCCACATACAACACACTGCACCAAAATAAAGGACACTGTTCACTATTACACTGTAACATATATGCTGCTTATTTGGCGCACATTGAATGATCTTTTTTTTCATACAAAAACAGTAAATTCAAACGGTCAATATTTAGCACTACAGCATGTCCTGTTTATTAATAGGGATGGAACCATGGCTCTAGCAAGAACGTCCGGCCACGTCCTAGCGAATCCTGACAACATGGCTGTTTTCTGGTCTAGATGCAAGCAATTGGAGCTGCGGAAGACATTACAGCTGTATGTTTACCTGCAGATCCACTAGCCCATGGCAGACAGAAAGAGTGAATGGTGAATTACATCTTTGTCAGAACTCTGGCCGATGCCCACAATGACTATCCATGTCGGAATTGTAGTCCTTGGTACAGATATGCCCAAGCTAATGAAACAAGATCTGCTGGTGTCAAGAGTCAGTTGATTTGTTCATAATCAATCCAACTGCTTATTTACAAATCAACTGATAATTTGTAAGGGCAGCAGTCAACAAGTGCTGAGTGTTATCCCATATATTGTTCTCCGCTGAGAGCACAGAAGTTCAATCTTATGTTCTGACATAGTGGACAACTGGGCATGCTACTCGAAATGTTCTAGAATGATCCTACATCAGTTACTGTTAAACATGAATTGTTGGGTATATTTCTACTATAGAATAATGTGTGGTGTTTTCATTGTATGAAATATCATTTGTATTATGTAAATGTTGTATCATGTTTGTTTGCTTGGTGTTCTGGTTGCACTAATGTTATTTTCATTGTCAATAAATTGTGAGCAACACTTTTCACTGTTTATAATACATGAACATATACTTACATTTTTGTTGGCAGATACATGTGAAAGTTGTCTAACCGGTTACATCTGGAAGCACTGTCTGCTCCAAACACAGAATATAAAATCCATGGCCATTTGTAATATATCATGGCACATCTGAAACAGAACCAGATGTTTAAATTAGTTTTTCATGAATAAGAAATATTAGTAACACAATGTGGAACCTGACAGCTACTATTATGGTGACCTCGCCACTATTATGGTTACCTCGACAACAAAGTTACATTGCAATTAAGATCACCGCAGAATATACATAAATATATCCACATATGTTATATACCATCTCTGGTGAAGACACTCTGGAACTGGTCCAGGAGGATTTCTCCTTGCTGTCACACACCAGTGAACAATTCTTTTTCAGGTGGGCTACTCCTATGTTGTCTTGTATTCTGCTGTTAATGTATTTCCAGAACGGTTTTGAGTTGTTTGTCTGGAGTCCTTGGGTTATGGTAGTATTGATGTATTCGGCTTTACGCATACTTCTCCTATATGTTTTTTTGATGAATTTGTAGTTTGTCAAGTTGTTTGTTTCCTTAGCTTTCTTATAATCTTTTCTTCCATGGTATTGAGGAAAAGGAAGGCGAGGGCACCAATGCTGTTGTGATTGCTGTGGTTCAAAAGAAACTCGGGCTGAGTCAAATCGGAGCAGACCAGCTGGAGCGCAGCCACAGAATCGGGCCGAAGTGTTTCGTGCATGCGTCAACTTGAAAGAACACAATAGGACGCACAAAGACGGCCAGGTGTTCCTCAACGAAGACTTGACCGCCAAACGGGCTATGTTCGCGTTTAAGACACGACAGTTAAAGAGAGAAAAGAAGATAGCGGATTGCTGGACCCATGCATGCCGCGTCCTCATCAAAACTTTAAATGGAAAAATCACCGATATTCTCAGTGTGAAAGATTTGGTTTATTCAGTTTAAATATTGCTAACGTTTTCAATGTTTAATTAATTAATTGTTTCTTTCCAAATGATGCACCAATGTTCATATTTTTTTATATATCAGTTCATTACTAGCTATTGTTGTACACACACACACTATATATATATATATATATATATATATATATAATTATGTATATTGCTGTGGTTTGGTTTATTATGTTTATAATGACGCTGTGCCAAGTGTAAGGCCAGCCAGTCAGCCAGTCATCTATCATTACTATATGCGTTTTTTAATACTCTTTGTTGTATTACTCACGTATTTATTTTTTCCTTTAGCCATCTCGCTTACCTACATACACCATATATATTTTATATGGGGTTAATTACACAATGTTTATTCTATGCCTGTTGATGACCTTGAAGTATGGAATTCCGAAACTGTTCTTACTGTATATGTAAATGACTGATACTATTAATATTAGCCTGATCCAAACAAACAAGAAATTTTATTTAACAACATTATACAATGAAACCAAGCACATTGAAAATGAAATGTACAATGACCAATCACCGTTCTCACTTAATACGAGTGAATGCAAATATTTTACCTCTGTTGAATTTTCTAAATATGTCAAACCTGAAACTGTATCTTTATCAATGTTTTGCGTCAATTGCCGTAGTTTGGAAGCTCACTGGGATACTCTCCAAGAATTGCTTCTTACTATGTCGTCAAATGGTTTAACGCTTGACTTCATTGGCCTCACTGAAATTTTCAAAATTCAAGATGTCTTACATTACAAAATTAACGGCTACCATAACTTATTATTCAATATGAGATTAGATGCAGATGATGGCCACGGGGAGTAGGATTGTATATAAGTGAAACATTTACCTACTCTAAGCGAGAAGACTTATCGATATTTATCCCTCATGTATTTGAGTCAATATTTTTTGAATTACAAGCTGCAAAGCGTAAACCAATAATTGTGGGTGTAATATATCGTCCAAATTCTCATCCACGTGCCGATCTTGATTTTTTTTACAAGGACAGTATTATATATTCAGGACAAAATATCAAGTGAAAATAAAATTGCCTATCTGATGGGTGATTTTAATATAAATTTACTAAATGTTGCAACCCACCAAAAAACTAATGATTTTATAGACAATGTAATAGCACAAGGATTTATTCCTTACATAACAAAGCCAACAAGAATAACTTCTACAACAGCAACTCTTATAGACCATTTGTATTCCAATCATACTCACACAGAGTATGACTCCGGGATTATTATTACAGATATGACTGACCACTTTGCAGTATTCCATTTAATATATGGTATACCTACTGTGCATAATATAAAATATAAACAAACACGCCAGCTGAACGAGTGTAACATTTAAACATTTAGAAATCTATTAGCAAAAGCAGATTACACTTTTGTGTTATCTGCTATTGATCCAAATGAAGCATATAATAATTTTATGCAAATATATAAATCATTATTTGAAATATCATGCCCAGTCAAAACTACCAAAATAAATAAACAACATATTAAAAGAGAACCCTGGATAACGTCTGGCCTACTTGTTTCGTCAATAAATAAAGACAAACAACTCCGAAGAAAGTTACATAAACCAAATATGGAGAGAGAGAATGCTTATAGAGCATATTGTAAAATATACAAAAAGACAAAAAGAGCGGCAAAGACTAAATATTATGCTGAGATATTGGAAGAACGCAAATACAGCATCATGGATTATACTGAGGCAGGTTATCTCAAAACAAAAAGTATGTTTACATTTCCCTGAAACTTAGTGTAAATGGAGAAAAAGTGTCAAACTATAGCATTATTACTGAAGAATTTAATAATTTCTTTGCCAAAATAGGTAAAACAGTAAGCGAATCTGTACCTTCTCCTACAACCTCATTTCATTCGCACTTACAGGATAGATCTTCTGTAAATTTCTTCATGCAACCAACTGATATATACGAGATTAAAAATGTAGTAACAAATCTAAAAACAAAATGCACTGTAGGTTTTGACAGTTTATCTACAACTTATCCAGCAGACTATAGGAGAAATAATCATACCACTTAGGCATATTATAAATCAATCCTTTGTTACTGGTGTTGTCCCAGAAAATATCAAGGTTGCTAAAGTAATTCCAATATATAAATCAGGAAATAAGAATGTTTTTAATAATTATAGACCAATAACTATTCTACCTGCACTTTATAATGGAATAAATCGTTTGTAATAGATTAGTAAATTATTTGGAGAAATATAATATTCTATATAAACATCAATATGGAGCCATTTTGCAATAAATAGGGTGAAACATATATTACCACACAAATCACTAAAATCATTATATTATACTCTAATTCACAGTGATACAACATATGGTATACAAGCTTGGGCTAACTGAAACACACACAAATTAGACATTTTACAAAAAACGTGCATTAAGAATAATTAATAAAACAGGATATAGGAGTCATACGGACCCCTTATTTAAGTCTGCAAAAATACTGACAATCGTAGATGTTTTTAAGCTGCAGACTTCGTTATTTATGTTTGATTTAGAACATGATTTATTACCTAAATCGTTCAGAAATGTTGTAATGAAAAAAGTGTTGATACATATAACAGAATATCCAGATAATTCGAGCTTCTTGTTCATGGGAAACCCAGAACTAACTTTTCTTTGAAGCTACCAAAACATAATACAGTTAAGAGAGGTCGAATTTGATATATCATTAATATAGATGAGAAAAAGCACAGGGCCTAATATGGATCCTTGTGGTACTCCATGAGTTAAAGTTATCACTGGTGATTTCCACTCATTCATTTCAATGTACTGTTTACGATTAGAGAGGTAACTGGAGAACCATTTATTACTGATGCCTCTAATTCCATAATGACATAATTTATATAGCAAAACATCATGATTAGTAGTGTCAAATGCTTGGGATAAATCAAGAAATACACCCATCTTTAGAAACGTTGTGTTGTATTGGGTTTTGATTTTATTTGACAATGTGTTTAAGTCATAATTAAGGGTTTCCAAGTCAGCGCCAGCAAACTGGTAGATCTGTCTGCGTTGTTTATTTTGTTATTGGATTTTTACTTCGAAATCTGTGACTCTTATGTCGTGGTCGGATATCCCTGGTACAGATACGGAGTGTGTTACTATTGTTGGATTTGTAGTGAAGACTAGGTCTAACAACTTGCTTTCTCTAGTGGAACTTGTATTCTGTGCTGATCTAATACGTTTCCCTTCTGAAACAAACATATTCTTTACTTTGCAGACATTGACGACTGCGAAGACAAACCTTGCCTGAATGATGGGACATGTAGGGATGGAAAGAACAACTACACTTGTAACTGCCCTATTGGATATACGGGTGTCAATTGCGAATCAGGTATGTTGTATACAGATTGACGTTTAAGCGATAACGTGATAACAAAAAAAAATAATACAATACCAAACTTATCTATTTTCCATCATGTGGACATTCTGCCGTGAAGGGTGAGTGTTGTAGCACGGTGCACTCTTGGCTAATGGTCGTTTACGGTCATCAATGCTCGCGTTACCCCCTCGTGGGTTCATTTCCGCCCTAACATTGTGTCAAGATTTAAGCGATGCGCTGTGAGTCTCTAATAACAAAGCAATGGTTTTATTGTAAAAAGAAATGGCATGACAGAAAGCAACGAATTACACATGAAGAACATTAGGTAAACACTCTTAATTGCACAGTATCCTTTTGTCGGTCAGGCTCAAATGTTTTACACTTTACTCCTTACTGTTACGCGCGATATATATATATATATATATATATATATATATATATATATATATATATATATATATTTCACATGTACCCACTACTATTATACCCAGGTATTCTTTTAGGCAGCGGAGTGAACTGGATCAATGTAAAGTGAAAAAAAATTCCAAGAGTTTGTCACGGTAGCACAGGATCTGAATACGTGTTCTCCTAGACCAGAGTCCGACGTTCTTCCCACTGCGCCACTGCGCTATTAGTTCAATATATAATTTATAATGCCGATATACGGTTATTAGTCTTGGCTGCCGCCATCTTTAGAAATGGCGGATGTTAATGTCGGAGAAGGTCAAATGTTATACATGTGAAATGGCTGACCCCGAACATCTAGGTTTCAATACCAAAAGGACTGATTTACTTGACGCAGTTACTAAGCTATGAGAAAATAGGTTTACGGCGGCCATCTTAGAAAATGGCCGCCAATGCCTTTCCGGGCGAAATTGGAGATGGCCCTATATCCAAATATTTTTGTATTTATGTGTTCTACGTTTGTGCCAAATTTCACACTTGTATCATAAAACGCCCAATTCATTCACATGTCGGCTGGACTATTGGAATAGATGTAAGGGAGATGGGACGATAGTTTTCTATTAGGTGTTTATCTCCTTTTTTGAAGACCGCCGACACGTTTGAAGTGCGCTAGTCTGAGGGTAAGACGTCTGTGTCCAATTACTGTTGGAATATGCCCCTGAGTGCTGGGACTAGGGTGTCAGCACAGTTCTTCAAAATGAGATTGGGGATTTGGTCAGGCCCACATGCTTTGTGGGGATTGATGGCTTTGAGTAACTTGCATACTCCGGCTGTGTTAATGTTAATATGACTTATAATTGGGTGTTGTGGACGGTCAAGGTGTGGGGCGGGGGGGGCAGATCCAACATCTCTGGTGAAGACAATCTGGAACTGGTCCAGGAGGATTTCAGCCTTCTCCTTGCTGTCACACACCAGTGAACCAAGTTTTTCATGTGGGCTACTCCTATGTTGTCATGTTTTCTGCTTTTAATGTATTTCCAAGACTGTTTTGAGTTGTTTGTCTGGAGTCCTTGGGTTATGGTATTATTGATGTATTCCCATTCGGCTTTACGCATACTTCTCCTACATGTTTTGTGGATGAATTTGTAGTTTGTCCAGTAGTTTGTTTCCTTAGCTTTCTTATAGTCTTCTCTTTCGCTTTAGTAGTCGATGCAGCTTCCCGTTGTTTTTAACCATGGGAGGTTGCATCGGCTGGAGCTAAGTTTTGATGGGATATGTTTGTCAATAGATTATGTTAGCGTATTCTTGAAGGTTGACCACAGTGATTCGGTGCATGCACCTCTGTTGTAGTGGGTTTTGATTTTATTTGACAAGGTGTTAAAGTCATAATTAAGGGTTTTCCAGTCAGCGCGAGCAAACTCGTAGATCTGTCTGCGTTGTTTATTTTGTTATTGGATTTTTACGTCGAAATCTGTGACTCTTATGTCGTGGTCGGATATCCGTGGTACAGATACGGAGTGTGTTACTATTGTTGGATTTGTAGTGAAGACTAGGTCTAACAACTTGCTTTCTCTAGTGGAACTTGTATTCTGTGCTGATCTAATACGTTTCCCTTCTGAAACAAACATATTCTTTACTTTGCAGACATTGACGACTGCGAAGACAAACCTTGCCTGAATGATGGGACATGTAGGGATGGAAAGAACAACTACACTTGTAACTGCCCTACTGGATATACGGGTGTCAATTGCGAATCAGGTATGTTGTATACAGATTGACGTTTAAGCGATAACGTGATAACAAAAAACGGTAATACAATACCAAACTTATCTATTTTCCATCATGTGGACATTCTGCCGTGAAGGGTGAGTGTTGTAGCACGGTGCACTCTTGGCTAATGGTCGTTTACGGTCATCAATGCTCGCGTTACCCCCTCGTGGGTTCATTTCCGCCCTAACATTGTGTCAAGATTTAAGCGATGCGCTGTGAGTCTCTAATAACAAAGCAATGGTTTTATTGTAAAAAGAAATGGCATGACAGAAAGAAACGAATTACACATGAAGAACATTAGGTAAACATTCTTAATTGCACAGTATCCTTTTGTCGGTCAGGCTCAAATGTTTTACACTTTACTCCTTACTGTTACGCGCGATATATATATATATATATATATATATATATATATATATATATATATATATATATTTTTCACATGTACCCACTACTATTATACCCAGGTATTCTTTTAGGCAGCGGAGTGAACTGGATCAATGTAATGTGAAAAATAAATTCCAAGAGTTTGTCACGGTAGCACAGGATCTGAATACGTGTTCTCCTAGACCAGAGTCCGACGTTCTTCCCACTGCGCCACTGCGCTATTAGTTCAATATATAATTTATAATGCCGATATACGGTTATTAGTCTTGGCTGCCGCCATCTTTAGAAATGGCGGATGTTAATGTCGGAGAAGGTCAAATGTTATACATGTGAAATGGCAGACCCCGAACATCTAGGTTTCAATACCAAAAGGACTGATTTACTTGACGCAGTTACTAAGCTATGAGAAAATAGGTTTACGGCGGCCATCTTAGAAAATGGCCGCCAATGCCTTTCCGTGCGAAATTGGAGATGGCCCTATATCCAAATATTTTTGTATTTATGTGTTCTACGTTTGTGCCAAATTTCACACTTGTATCATAAAACGCACAATTCATTCACATGTCGGCTGGACTATTGGAATAGATGTAAGGGAGATGGGACGATAGTTTTCTATTAGGTGTTTATCTCCTTTTTTGAAGACCGCCGACACGTTTGAAGTGCGCTAGTCTGAGGGTAAGACGTCTGTGTCCAATTACTGTTGGAATATGCCCCTGAGTGCTGGGACTAGGGTGTCAGCACAGTTCTTCAAAATGAGATTGGGGATTTGGTCAGGCCCACATGCTTTGTGGGGATTGATGGCTTTGAGTAACTTGCATACCCGGCTGTGTTAATGTTAATATGACTTATAATTGGGTGTTGTGGACGGTCAAGGTGTGGGGCGGGGGGGGGCAGATCCAACATCTCTGGTGAAGACAATCTGGAACTGGTCCAGGAGGATTTCAGCCTTCTCCTTGCTGTCACACACCAGTGAACCAAGTTTTTCATGTGGGCTACTCCTATGTTGTCATGTTTTCTGCTTTTAATGTATTTCCAAGACTGTTTTGAGTTGTTTGTCTGGAGTCCTTGGGTTATGGTATTATTGATGTATTCCCATTCGGCTTTACGCATACTTCTCCTACATGTTTTTTGGATGAATTTGTAGTTTGTCCAGTTGTTTGTTTCCTTAGCTTTCTTATAGTCTTCTCTTTCGCTTTAGTAGTCGATGCAGCTTCCCGTTGTTTTTAACCATGGGAGGTTGCATCGGCTGGAGCTAAGTTTTGATGGGATATGTTTGTCAATAGATTATGTTAGCGTATTCTTGAAGGTTGACCACAGTGATTCGGTGCATGCACCTCTGTTGTAGTGGGTTTTGATTTTATTTGACAAGGTGTTAAAGTCATAATTAAGGGTTTTCCAGTCAGCGCGAGCAAACTCGTAGATCTGTCTGCGTTGTTTATTTTGTTATTGGATTTTTACGTCGAAATCTGTGACTCTTATGTCGTGGTCGGATATCCGTGGTACAGATACGGAGTGTGTTACTATTGTTGGATTTGTAGTGAAGACTAGGTCTAACAACTTGCTTTCTCTAATGGAACTAGTATTCTGTGCTGATCTAATACGTTTCTCTTCTGAAACAAACATATTCTTTACTTTGCAGACATTGACGACTGCGAAGACAAACCTTGCCAGAATGATGGGACATGTAGTGATGGAAAGAACAACTACACTTGTAACTGCCCTACTGGATATACGGGTGTCAATTGCGAATCAGGTATGTTGTATACAGATTGACGTTTAAGCGATAACGTGATAAAATAAACGGTAATACAATACCAAACTTATCTATTTTCCATCATGTGGACATTCTGCCGTGAAGGGTGAGTGTTGTAGCACGGTGCACTCTTGGCTAATGGTCGTTTACGATCATCAATGCTCGCGTTACCCCCCCGTGGGTTCATTTCCGCCCTAACATTGTGTCAAGATTTAAGCGATGCGGCTGTGAGTCTCTAATAACAAAGCAATGGTTTTATTGTAAAAAGAAATGGCATGACAGAAAGCAACGAATTACACATGAAGAACATTAGGTAAACACTCTTAATTGCACAGTATCCTTTTGTCGGTCAGGCTCAAATGTTTTACACTTTACTCCTTACTGTTACGCGCGATATATATATATATATATATATATATATATCACATGTACCCACTACTATTATACCCAGGTGTTCTTTTAGGCACAGTCCCAAATATTATCCAGGTTTTTAAGCGGAGAAATCATATTAAGAGGGTTTGTCACGGTAGCACAGGATCTGAATACGTGTTCTCCTAGACCAGAGTCCGACGTTCTTCCCAGTGCGCCACTGCGCTATTAGTTCAATATAGAATTTATAATGCCAATGTCATATCCATCGTATCGATATAACCTTCACGTAAATGTGTCATTCTATGAGTCTGTTGCCTTGATTAGGAATAGGTATGTATTAACAAATACCGATTTGAAGCTACTGGTTAAATGCGTTGAATTGACTCGTAATAATTCTGCAATTACGTTGTAACATTTTAATGTATAATGAGTGGCTTTTGAATATGTCTGCTGTATCTGCTGTTACCGTGAATGAAAGACAATTAAGTTATGACATGTCTGAATCTGAATCTGAATCTGAATCTGAATCTGAATCTGAATCTGAACCTGAACCTGAACCTGAACCTGAACCTGAACCTGAACCTGAACCTGAACCTGAATGGGATACGTCGTAAGAAGCCACTATTGGCTATTATATACGACGGGGGTGTGTGTGTGAGCATGTTATTGAGTGTTTGGGCCGCAGATCAGGTGACTGAAATCGGTTTTCGTGTCAGCCTGGACCTGCGACTCGTTTAGTTGGATCCAGTCGGCTGTTGTTTTTACCAAAAATGAATTCTGGCAATGTTCAGTATGGGCTCTAGGTACTATAAAACATCTGGTGTTGTTGGTTGTTAGTTGTTGAACAAAATGTGAGGATACATGGTCTGGGAATTGCCTAGGCTTAATGTGTCTTGTTTGTTTTTTAGGGCCTGAAGCATGTTTCAGTGGGGAGAGCTGGTATAGATCCTCTAACAGTTCGGTACATAAATTTGAGACTTTGGTCGCGTCGTCTATTGTCTAATGTGTCGAGGTTAAGGTTGGTGAGCATGGTTATGACAGATCCTGGGTGTTTATAGCGGTAGTCTTCAGTGATGAAGCGAGCTGCACGGTGTTGGATTTGTTCTAATTTGTCTATGTCCCCCCGATGGCATGGGTCTCACACTGTGGCTCCGTATTCTAAGACAGCGCGCACAGGGGCAAAGTATCCTGTCCATTTGCTGTTAATTGGACATCTGCGTATGTTTCGTCTTAGGAAGCCAAGTGTGTTATTTGCTTTTTGGTTATTGTAGAAATGTGTGAGTGCCACTTTAAGTCATTTGATATGGTGATGCTAATGTAGGGGTTTGTAGTTACATTTTCCAGGGTTTCATTATTTTGGCTATAGAAGAATCGTGTTTTTTTATGCTTAGGATGTGACATTTGTTTGTATTGAAATTCATCCCCCATGTATTTGCCCACTTCCCAAGTTTCGTTAAGTCCTTCTGTAGCAAAATATGGTCGTTGAATGTCTGTATTTTCCTGTATAATAGGCAATCGTCTGCAAAGAGGTGGACTTGAGATTGGACAGATGTTGGTAAGTCATTTATGTGACATAGGAAGAGCAAATGGCCTAACACTGTGCCTTGTATGACGCCAGAATCAACGGGTATTTCTCTCGACATTTTACCATCGAGTACGACTTTCATTCTTCTTCCAGTCCGGAATTTGTGTAACCATTCAAGTATTATGCCTCCGATTCCATAATGGGATAATTTTGTAAGGGGTTTTGAGTGGGGAACGGTGTCAAATGCTTTGCTAAAATCTAACCCTGCCATGTCTGTCTGGGTTCCGATGTCGAAGGAAGAGAAAAGGTCATGCATGTTTTTTAGATGTTGTCTTTCACATGAGAAGCCTGCTCTGAAGCCGTGGTTAAGGTCAGTTAGGATGTTATGTTCTTCAAGGTAAGTCATAAGGTGGCGGTAGATGATGTGTTCAAGGATTTTACATGTAACATGTGTAAGGGAGATGGGATGAGTTTTCTGGTAGGTGTTTATCTTCTTTTTTGAAGACGGCCGACACCTTTGAAGTGCGCCAGTCTGAGGGTAAGACGGCTGTGTCCAATGACCGTTGGACGATGTCCCTGAGTGCTGGGGGCTAGGGTGTCAGCACAATTCTTGAAAATGAGATTGGGGATTTGGTCAGGCCCACATGCTTTGTGGGGATTGATGGCTTTGAGTAACGTGCATACTCCGGCTGTGTTAATGTTAATATCACTTATAATTGGGTCTTGTGGAGGGTCAAGGTGTGGGGGGGGGGGCAGATCCATCATCTCTGGTGAAGACACTCTGGAACTGGTCCAGGAGGATTTCAGCCTTCTTGCTGTCACACACCAGTGAACAATTCTTTTCCAGGTGGGCTACTCCAATGTTGTCTTGTTTTCTGCTTTTAATGTATTTCCAGAACGGTTTTGAGTTGTTGTTGTGTGAGTCCTTGGGTTATGGTATTATTGATGTATTCCCATTCGGCTTTACGCATACTTCTCCTACATGTTTTTGGGATGAATTTGTAGTTTGTCCAGTTGTTTGTTTCCTTAGCTTTCTTATAGTCTTCTCTCTCGCTTTAGTAGTCGATGCAGCTTCCCATTGTTTTTAACTATGGGAGGTTGCATCGGCTGGAGCTAAGTTTTGATGGGATATGTTTGTCAATAGATTATGTTAGCGTATTCTTGAAGGTTGAACACAGTGATTCGGTGCATGCACCTGTGTTGTATTGGGTTTTGATTTTATTTGACAAGGTGTTAAAGTCATCATTAAGGCTTTCCCAGTTAGCGCGAGCAAACTGGTTGATCTGTCTGCGTTGTTTATTTTGGTATTGGATTTTTACGTCGAAATCTGTGACTCATATGTCGTGGTCGGATATCCCTGGTACAGATACAGAGTGTGTTACTATTGTTGGATTTGTAGTGAAGACTAGGTCTAAGAACTTGCTTTCTCTACTGGAACTAGTATTCTGTGCTGATCTAATACGTTTCTCTTCTGAAACAAACATATTCTTTACTTTGTAGACATTGACGACTGCAAAGACAACCCATGCGAGAATGGTGCGACATGTACTGATGGAAAGAACAAATACACTTGTAGCTGCCCTACTGGATATACGGGTGTCAATTGCGAAACAGGTATGTTGTAAACAGATTGACTTTTAAGCGATAACATGATAAAAACGGTGATATAATACCAAAATTACTATAGGTCCTTTATCTATTTTCCATCATGTGGACATTCTGCCGTGAAGGGTGAGTGTTGTAGCACGGTGCACTCTTGGCTAATGTTCGTTTACGATCATCCATGCCCGCGTTACCCCATCTGAACGCCATTAATCATGGGTTCATTTCCGCCCTAATATTGTGTCAAGATTTAAGCGATGCGCTGTGAGTCTCTAATAACAAAGCAATGGTTTTGCTGTAAAAAGTAATGGCATGACAGAAAACAACGAATTACACATGAAGAACATTAGGTAAACACTGTTAAGTTATACATGTTATTGCACAGTATCCATTATTCCGTTAAGCTCAACTATTTCGCACTTTACTTCTTACTGTTAGGCGCGAAAGATATGTATGTTTTCACAAATACCCACTACAATTATAGCTAGGTACTTATTTAGGCAGCGGAGCTAAGTGGAGCAATGTAAAGTGAAACACATTTCCAAAGAGTTTGTCACTGTAGCACAGGATCTGTATACGGGTTCTCCTAGACAAGAGTCCGACGTTCTTCCCACTGCGCCACTGCGCTATTAGTTCAATATATAATTTATAACGCCCACGTCATATCCATCGTATCGATATAACCGTCACGTAAATGTGTCATTCTATGTGTATGTTGCCTGGACTAGGAACACGTATATATTAACAAATAGTGATTTTTATCTACTGGTAAAATCCGTTGAATTGAATGACACACTAGACCCTCTGACTAGTAATAATTCTGCAATTATGTTGTAACATTTTTATTTATAGTGAGTGACTTTTGAATATGTCTACTGTGTCTGCTGTTACCCGTAAATGCAAGACAATTATTGATAGTTGTGACATGTATTCTGTGCTGATCTAATACGTTTCTCTTCTGAAACAAACATATTCTTTACTTCGCAGACATTGACAACTGCAAATACAACCCTTGCCAGAATGTTGGGACATGTACTGATGGAGTGAACAAGTATACTTGCAAATGCGCTACTGGATACGTGGGAGTCAAATGTGACGGTATGCCAGACTAACATTCAGTTGTATGCGATAGAAATTACATTGAACGTATTGGAGTTACACCTCTGTATGATATCGTTATTAAGCTGTATTTGAAGAGAGCGATCATTTAACGGCAGTTGTTATTGAAAAAGTTGGTTTAAAAGCTGTAAAATTAAAATTGTAATGATATTTAGTTACTTATACTTCGAAATATATCACACTGGAATAGTTATCAGACACGGCATATTCTAGCTAAAATTCACTATACTAATGACTAATTATAAGATTGGAAGTTGTTTATTTGTTTCCATATGTAGAATAATACCTAATTGTTATTAGTATAGATCTGATCGTCATATATGTTTTTTGTAATTTCTGTATTCATAATATCATGCTCGTTAGGCATTTACATGATGTGTGTAAGTGTTTATTTTCGTTGGCCAAGTGTATATTTTCGTCCGCCAATTCGGAGAAGAAATGGACAAACCAAGCAAGACAGAATTCAGCTACCCAACCAAATTCACGATGCCCAATGAGATATACAACAAACAACTAGCAGACGTCTCCAGTTCCCAGTACAAGGCGCTGTTCAATAAACTCGAAATGATGGTAATCTTACATGTTTTGGTCATCTATCCCTCGAAATGAAATATCACGAAATAGTCTGTTATTTTGGTAAAATGACTGATGTAGCAACATGCACTGTGTACATTTATTAATGAGATACTTCTTAGAAAATGAAGTTATTTGGCGGAAAGCAGTTCATACCGGCCGTGCTTCCGGGCCTGCTTGCTACTTCCGGTTTTCAGAACAAGTCTGTCACGCCTCTCTGTACAAAACAAAAATAAAAAACCAGCTTTCACTTATGGAGGATTATAAATGTGCAGGGATGTAGCAGAAAGGGCTAGGATATATTGTGTCAAATATTAAGGGATGTATAAAACTGCCGGATAAATCGGACACCAGAACTGTCAAAAACGGTCTAGTTTTATATTCTTTCAATAACTGTTCATTGAAATACTCAAACATTTCTAGTTGCATGTAGCTGTATTTTATTGTTCGCATTACACTGTAGTCTCCAGCACTTCGTAAATAGTATACAGCCGTCATAGCAGTATTCACAGTTGATTGATCCATCACTTCTTCGAAGGGTAATATATTGATATTTACACCATGCTGCAAACGTTCTGCATGCTAAGTAATGTTGATATTGCAATGTTTCATTGCGACATGCATAAGCTGAAACGAATATCGTGTCCACAAGAACAATGTATGTCATCAATTATGCTGAGACAAGTTGTTTTGATCAAATGTTGATCGTCATCCAAAGAGGCATATTGCGACACGGAATTAAAAGTATCGCTTTTAGCTGACGAAGTTACCTAACATGTCTCCCCTGAGAGTCTGGTAATTACAGCGACAAGTGAATCAAAACACTTTTCAGCATCCGGGTGAGCTTAGCAACAATGTTTACATAATGGTGTGAAGGTAATCTGGCTTCGATCTAATTTCAACAGCATTTTTGACTTTATGAAGACAGTTATCTGCAACGTTTCATAGGTGGTTGAACATCGGCGATGGATTTCTAATCCAGATTTCTGGCATAGACATTTTTATTTCGGATGTGTCTGTATCACCTTGCATATCCCATAGTAAATGTATAATAACAAATAGTATACTTACACAAACAAACATTCAATGCTCGTTCAAATATTGACAGCAACACTCGTATATCCAGCAATATTCGATGTATATACATAATGACGAAGATAGTTCAGAAAATAACATTAATGTCCACTGTTGATCCTGGTTTGGAGAGTGTAGAATTGGTGAAATAACATAGAAATAGTATTCCAAATAATATATATGTTGTAGATGCTGGCTTCGCTAAAAGATAGCCGAGTCTACATCAATGCAATACTGAACATGACATTCCGGTAGGTGTTTATGTGCCGTGCCATCATACCATTCTAGTCTTTATGTGCATGCTATATATATATATATATATTATATATATATATATATATATATATATATATATTATATATATATATATATATATGAGGGAAAATCAAAAGGTATTAAGTTTAAATAGTTACGACTATATATATATATATATATATATATATATATATATATATATATATATATATATATATATATATATATTATATATATATATGGGTATACATGAGCTGATATCATGTGAGTTCAGCTACATAATAAAATAGTAGTATTCCTATTCTCAGCATAACGATACTAACGCGAAATATTTAACAACGCGGGAATCTACGTGGGTAAAGCGGTCGCGAAACTAAGACCAATTCTCGTTCACATGCCCACACAGAAAGCAAACGACTGCAACATCAGGTCAATGCATGTTCATACAATTGCTTGTAGAGTTGGCAGCGTACGAGCTGACTTCCGTGTTGTCACCAAAGAGTCTTACACGTCCAAGGAAGTGGAAGACCACGTGGTGGCTCTAGCAAACTCCGGCTCTCTCCGTGGATTGGTCGATCCAGCCACAGTTGAAGTAAATGGTGGGTAGTATACATTGTGTGTGTGTGTGTGTGTGTGTGTGTGTGTGTGTGTGTGTGTGTGTGTGTGTGTGTGTGTGTGTGTGTGTGTGTGTGTTGTTGTGTGTGTGTGTGTGTGTGTGTGTGTGTGTGTGTGTGTGTGTGTGTGTGTGTGTGTGTGTGTGTGTGTGTGGTGAGAGTGAGAGAGAGTGAGTGAGTGTGTATGCGTGTGAGTGAGTGAGTGAGTGAGTGAGTGAGTGAGTGAGTGAGTGAATGAGTGAGTGAGTGAGTGGGTGGGTGGGTGGGTGGGTGGGTGGGTGAGTGTGTGTCTGTGGTGTGTGGGTGTGTGTCTGCCTGTGTGTGTGTGTGTGTGTGTGTGTGTGTGTGTGTGTGTGTGTGTGTGTGTGTGTGTGTGTGTGTGTGTGTGTGTGAAGAGAGTGAGAGAGAGTGAGTGATTGTGTGTATGCGTGTGAGTGAGTGAGTGAGTGAGTGAGTGAGTGAGTGAGTGAGTGAGTGAGTGAGTGAGTGAGTGAGTGAGTGAGTGGGTGGGTGTGTGTGGGTGGGTGGGTGGTGTGAGTGTGTGTCTGTGTGTGTGGTCTGTGTATGTGTCTGTGTGTGTGTGTGTGTGTGTGTGTGTGTGTGTGTGTGTGTGTGTGTGTGTGTGTGTGTGTGTGTGTGTGTGTGTGTGTGTGTGTGTGTGTTTTTTAATACAGTTCGACAAGAGCGTGTGTCGGATTGTAAAACATGTGTGAATATGGGTCTGTATGGCTGTCTACATATGTTAATTGATGTAATGAACTGTGTTTCTGTCAAGAATTATTTCGTCTGAACAAATATGCTTTACATCGCAGCCACTGACGACTGCAAAATCAACCCATGCAAGAATGGTGGGTCATGTACAGATTATGTGAAGGACTATACTTGCAAATGCGCTACTGGATACACGGGTGTCAATTGCGAAATAAGTATGTCAGCATTAACATTGAATTTGTTGCGATAACGCGATGAAAAAGCAGTGACACTACACCAAGAGAGGCATATGATTACATATAATACACATAATATAATGGTAATTTAATGTTGCTTTATAGACCGAATAACGACCGATTAATTTTTAAATTGAATTTGCTTCGTCTCTCTAGTATTTATCATGCGGAAATGTTCGCGCGATGGATGATAGTTGTATTGTTGTAGTAGCACGTTAGACACCTGGAAACTGTTGGTTTCTAATCATCGTTGGTACCTAGTTCAACAACCCCTACGTGTCCGCTTCCATATGACAGGAGAAAGCAGTCAACGTTTATTCATGCCATTTTTAATATTCCGAAATATTAGCGTTCTCTATAAACGCAACTGTTTTATTAAGTCGACTGAACGGTTGCCTAGCGTAATCGTACTTGCAAATTAGCACAGCTAATTAACGTTAATTAGCATATTCATGCAATTTAATCATTAGCAACAAATTTTACCTGCAAAAGACAACATATTGTTAATTCGTTTTTTCAAGCAAATATAATAGTTCCTTTTTCGCGCAAGTCATCATTTAAAGGTTGCAGGAAAGGAGTATAATAAATATTGGTTTTAAGCTACATTAAACAAGTAAGTTTTGCTCAGGATAGTTGAACTGCAAGAAAATGTGTACATCTTCTTGATACATAATTTAGACGATATATAATAATAATCATCATCACCATATGGTACTATATAATGCCTCTTATTGTAATGCGCTGCAAATAGTCGCATTCGTGGTTCCAGAGAAAGCCTCAAGACACCTTCATCGACGCCTGAAGCCACCCGTGGCATTAACATATACTATATGATATAATAGCTATGAAATGCAATATAATGGTTTTTAACACATGCTATTATGTCAAAGCTGAGGACACAGAAAAAGTGAAAAATCATGAACTAAAAAACGCTTTCACAAACATAAAACTAGACTGTTTTATGAAAACAAAAGTATTAAAATACAAATGAAAATAAATTGAAATGAAATAAAGTTTTTATGTCATATTATATATGTAAAATTTGAATAAAAAAACCACTTTCTTTTAACATTTAAAAATTGAGTCAGCAAAGTTCCCTATATGAATACTATGAAATGCCGATAGCAATGTGGTGCTATAAAAACTGTTAGTCCTTAAGAGGCATTTGTCACATCCGTATGGTAATGACATGGCAAATGAAACCAATGGCGACCGAAAATAATGGCTTCTGCCTGCGCTAGCCTAACATAACATATTGAACACTTATTTACACGGTGTTAACATTTAGGAGGAGCGTCGCGTCGTCGACCACACTTTTAATCACTAACCTATTGAACACTTATTTGGCTGCGGACAACTGGATATTTGCATGAAAGTGGACTTCAGTTAAAATGCAGTGAATTGTACCTATTCATCACATATATCTTTGTTTTAAATTATGGTACGGCGTATTCTTAGAAATTTGCTTTTTCTAGTTGCATTATTAGGAACTGGAACCAGAATGAAATGTTAGCGAAACGTAATTTGTCATTGTCTTCCTAGTTAAGGAAATGTTTCGATTTAATGCTAAGAATATCGGTGTTAATGGTATTTAAGAATGTTAGTGAAACGGTCTTCATATCCACTTATAGTCTTACAGTACAGCGCAGTCTGTGTTAAGAAAGTCAAATAAAACAATCATTCCCTCTTCTTCAGATCCTGTGTCGGTTCCCAGCAAGAAAGGTAAATGTCATATCAATGACCTCAATTGTTTATATATAATCAGACGTGTTGTTTGAAAATAAGGTATTTGTTCAAACCATTATTGTGATCTTTAGAAAATAGAAATGCAAATATATAAGAACATATGTAATGTGTAGAGCACACGTAGACATGGATAATTAATCAAAACACTCACACACACATATATGTGTGCGTACGTATGTATGTATGGTTGTATGTATGTATGTATGCATGCATGTATGTACGTATGCATGTATATATGTACGCCCGTACGAATGTATGTAAGTGTATAAAATTATGCACGTACGTACTCACATACGTATGTATGCACATAAGCGCGTATGCATACATTTGGTAGGGTGACCAAAACAATATTTCTTTGAAATCAAAACCGCATATAGGTTAAACAAGATAACGTTGCCTGAAAAAAAAACAATCGGGTCAAAATGTCATAGAAATCAATTAAGAAGAAAAGCCCCGACGTGATTTGGTAAAATAGTAACTTATGTCAACGACCAAATGCACTTTAATTTAAATTATGGCACCTGGAGAGTTTTCATGTTTTCTGGATGACCAAACGTGCACGTTCCGGAGAAAAACTAAAACTACTATATATATATATATATATATATATATATATATATATATATATATATATATATATGTGTGTGTGTATATGGCGAACACCTTTGGCCCACACAAAGCATCCAGAAGAGCCACATGGCACAGCCCAAACGGAAAGTACCACAACCAGATAGACTACATCATGGTAAGGAAGCGCTTCCGGTACAGTGTGAACATTGCCAAGACACGGAGTTTTCCTGGAGCCGACATTGGAAGCGACCATGAACTCGTCATGATGACCTTCAAGCTACATCTGAAGAGGGTCAAGAAACTCGGCCACACCAGGATCAAATTTGACCTTGAGAAGCTGAAGGACCCCAAAGCCTTCCACGCAATGATAGGAGGAAAATTTGCAGCGCTCACCATTCTGGGCGCTGACGGTACAGACATTGGATACGTTGATCCACACATTCAACACAGCAGTGACCAACACCGCCAGTGAGATCCTTGGCAAACATCGCCCAGACAAGAAGCCCTGGGTCACAGCTGACTTACTTGATCTGTGCGACAAACGAAGGGAATCGAAGAAGAAAAAAAAAATATGCGGAAGGAGTAAGGCAGTACAGGGCAGCCAACCAAGAAATCAAGAAAGGCATGAACAAGGCAAAGATAAACTGGATTGACGAGCAGTGCCAGGACATCGAAGATAGCATGAAGAAGAATAACAGCAAGAAAACTTACCAGCTGGTGAAAGACCTGACCAGCACAAAGCAAGGGCGAGCCACCACCATACAGGACAAGGATGGAAAATGTCTGACTGAAGAACAGGACATCCTAAAGAGTTGGTCCGAGTACTGCTCCGAGCTGTACAACTACAGAGCCACAGGAGACCCAGAAGTACTGAACGTCCCTCCAGCAACGGATAACGACAACTACCCCATCCTTCGCGAAGAAGTGGAAGCAGCGGTGAAGTCGCTCAAGAAGGGGAAGTCAGCAGGAGCAGACAACGTCCCAGCGGAGCTGGTGCAGGCAGAAGCCATGATAAGTGCCCTACTGACTATCTGCAACAAGATCAGGCAAACAGGGGAGTGGCCCACGCCATGGACCCAATCTCTCATCATCACCCTCCGCAAGAAAGGCAACCTACAGTTATGCCAGAACTATCGTACCATCAGCCTCATCAGCCACCCCAGCAAAGTTATGCTGAAAATCTTGCTGAACCGACTGAAGCCGTAATCGGAAAAGATCATCGCTGTGGAACAAGCAGGCTTCAGGCCAGGACGCAGCACAACAGAACAGATCTTCAACGTTAGGATACTGTGCGAGAAGTACCTCCAACACCAGCAAGGCCTCTATCACGTCTTCGTTGACTTCAAGAAGGCGTTCGACAGGGTATGGCATGCAGCACTACGGCCACCATGAGGCATTTCAACACCAACGCCAACCTGATCAAAATGATACAGAACCTCTATGAGAAGGCCACCAGTGCAGTCTACCTTAACAACAGCATAGGGGACTGGTTCAGAACCACCGTCGGGGTAAGACAAGGCTGTGTGCTCTCCCCACCCTCTTCAACATCTTCTTGGAGAGACTTATGACTGACGCACTGCATGACCATGAAGGAAGGGACAGGAGTATTACAAACTTGCGTTTTGCCGACGACATAGATGGCCTGGCAGGAAGGGAAGAGGAGCTAGCTGACTTGGTGGAGCGCCTTGACAAGACGTCTACAGCCTTCGGCACGCAGATCAATGCAGAAAAGACCAAACTGACGACTAACAACACCAATGGCTTCAGCCCTGACATCAGGGTCAACGGCGAGAAACTAGATTACCTCAACAGGTTAAAATATCTGGGAGTAATAATCGCAGATGAAGGATCTAAACCTGAAATTCTCGCCAGGATCGCCCAGGCCAGAGCAGCACTCGCCAAACCCAAGACCATCTGGAATGACAGGAATATAGCGCTCAGCTCAAAGATCAGACTGATGTGCTCCCTAGTCATGTCCATATTCCTGTACGCCTGTGAGTCTTGGACACTAACAGCAGACACAGAGAGAAGGATACAGGCCATGGAGATGAGATGCCTCAGAAAGCTCCTCGGCATCACCTACATATATCACATCTCAAACGAAGAGGTGCGAAACAGAACTCGGCAAGCCATTGGGCCCCACGAAGACCTCTTCCACAGTAAAAAGACGCAAACTGAAATGGTACGGGCACATAACAAGATCTTCAGGGCCTGCCAAGACAATCCTGCAGGGCACAGTGCAAGGAGGGCGAAGACGAGGCAGGCAGAAAAAGAGATGGGAAGACAAAATCCCAGAATGGACGGGCATGACACTGGGCGCCGCCATGAGGAAGACTGAGAGGCGAGAGGAATGGAGGGAACTGGTTGCCAGATCATCTGTGGCGCCCCAACGGTCCACTAAGATTACGGGATACGTGAAGATATATATATATATATATATATATATATATATATATATATATATATATATATATATATAGGTAACAAAGTAACTTTTTATACGCTACAATATAACAAATATATACTAGACTTGTGTTTACTAACATTATATATATATATATTTATATTTAGGTGTGTGTGTATATAATGTATAATTGTATTATAGAAAAGTTTTCTCTGTAAGCCTGTCTATGTATCCAAATATTCATCAGTATTGCACACACCGGGCTTAAATTGTGCATGTGATATATATATATATATATATAATAGTATGATTCGGGGAAAGTTTTTTTCTCAAAATGTACGCAGTGTGTTTGTCAATTTGGGCGTCAACATTTTAAAATATTTCAAAGGTTGAACGTGAATTCCATCAGTGGAATTCCATGTTTCATACATCATGGTAAAGATAATTATTCCGTCTACAAATGTCGCTGGATGTTAGAAACAGTCAACATATTTTTTTATTATTGGCATTTGAAAACAGTCATGGCTTAACACAAGCACCAACACTAATTGCCACATGTTAGGATGTTGTTGCGTCGTACGTATGTGCTCACGATCTATTTCTGGGACAAGCTTAAACATGGTATGTAATTTTGCCACGTTTTAGCGTAGCTCCTGTCTCAAAGCTTGTATACTGTATTGTAATAATAGCTGTCTGTTTCCAGCCAGTGGTAAAACACAGGTCACACATCTCAAGAATAAGCAGCCATGTAAGTTATGTAATGATCTGTTTACAGTGAATATGTGTGTGCATGAGTACATGTACTGTGTGCGGGTGCATGAAGTATATGTGTTGTTAGTTTATACATATATATATATATATTTATATATATTTATATATATATATATATATATATATATATATACATATATGTGTGTATCTGTGTGCATGAGTGCATGTATTGTGTGTGGTGCATGTATGTATATATGTATGTATTATATATATATATATATGTATATATATATATATATATGTATATATATATATATGTATATGCGTATTACATGTGTAAGTATACATTATATAGAATTGAGCAAATACTCTATTGTAATAGTATATAATATATATATATATATATATATATATATATATATATATATATACCAGTGGTATATATGTGTGTATGTATGTATATATATATACACGTTCATATGTATGGCGTGTGAGTGTGTGGTGTTGTTGTTGTCGTTGTTGTGTGCGCGCGTATGCTGGTGTGTGTGCGTGGTTGTGTCAGTATGTGAACCGACGTCATCACTTTGTACAATTATTTCGTTCTACACTGTTTAACATTACCAATGTGTACCATTTTTAACGGTGTCCATATCCTTGTCTACAGACAACGAGACGATGAAGGTGATTCTCTTCATTGTGTGTCTGCTGCTTACCATCATGTTCATTGCACTGGTCGTAGTCGTTGCTATCAAGTTCAAACGTGAGTATCACAGTGCCAAGTAACACAGTACAAAAGGCAGCAGATCCCCATTATTAAAAGTGCCCTGTTTAGGCGTATGCATCTTCGCGTTCCAGGTGATAATACTGGTTTTAGCCTCAACTACGTTGTTTCCGAATGGAGCACCAGTATTTATGTTGCGTGATCGGTAGTTGTGTAATTAATTCAGCGAAACTGGGCACATTAAAAAGTATATCTAAAACATCACAAAGATAAGAACAGAAGTTGTCTTAGCATCGTCAGCAATGCCTTGGCGATACACCATATGTACGAGCAACTTCTAGTTAATCTTCTAATTAATCAAATAATTAAATGTATCTTCGCTTCGATGTTGTATGGATATGCAACATCAGCTTTATTTAAAATAATATTGTTTAGAACAGGGCCTAATTTTACTATTATTTCACGGAAAACTTGTTACAGAAAAAGTGTAGTTATTTTTTCCATTTAGTCACTAATAAATACCATGTCAAGGTATACGGGAAATACAAGTGGGTACCTTAATTAGTAAAACCTTCTCTTTGGCATCGTTTTGAATCTGGGTGTCCGTGTTGCGCGATACCGAGCGTATGCATGCACATCGTGTATTTCATATATATGTTATGGTATTTCGTTTTTACGCTATGTGTTTTCGTTAATGTGTTTGAATATATAACACATTTATGGTTCAAAATGGACTGCAATGACAGCGTTTAAAAGCATTATTTTGTTTTCATCCAATTTAGAAATTATAATACGTTTTCGGTCTCCTGTAAAGTTGTCATTCTATGGGGAATTGTTTATATAGTATCACCATAATGTCAATCTTAAAATTACCAATTACCCTTTTCAACGTAACACATCTCATGCGGATACTGTCATCTGTAATCTTCATGAGGATGTTTAAAATATTTATACGCGCAGCATCGCTGAAAGTGATTCTTCATTAGTATTTTCAAAATAGAAAATAATTGTTATAAGGGGCAATTGTCGTATTTTGCTTGGCCTCGGCGTGTTGCTCTGAGACAGATACGTGCATTATTTTTCAATCATCTCTATTTCTGAGGAAATGCAGTTATCTTTTAACTCAGCTGACACGTAGTACATCAAATAACGAAGGGACATTTCCCCTCGTTAATTGGTGTACATGTCAGTTGGGCCTGGCCAATTAACGCACATATTCAGCTATTTCAGTATTGAGAACTTGGACAGTCGGTCAAAAAAAAGATGGTATTGAATAATGGTATCGTTTGGTGTAGCTCTAACATCATTGCTTTAAGAAAGGCGAATGATGAAGGCACCGAGTGAGCCATTATACCTGACAGGCCAACGAAACACTAAACCTTAACATTCCCATCTTCACCTTTGAAGTACAATGCCGTGGTGTGGATGCTTATCTGCGCCTTGTCATAACACACATACCCAATCTCATTCATGTATTTGCATTGTCCACCTGAAGTGTGGCTTCCGTCAAAGGATTATACTTACCTCTGAGATGTCTGATTTGCTCGTGCTGTGTGAAAGCCCTGCCAAAATGTGCTTTTAATTCTGTCAGTTCTCTCATCAGTGTTTGGGAGAATGTATCAATGTCCTCCACCACTTCACTTTTTGCTGAGAGTGGTACTGTACGGCACGTCTTTCTTCATCCACAGTTTATATTTGATTGGTCTTGTGCTATCTATGTCATTCAGTTTCTTCCTTACGTTTTCGTCACTCATCAAGGTTAATTCAGATAAGCACTCTGGCAGTACTTTGGAGGCGATCGCCTTCTTGGACATGTTGGCGTGACGCCGGCACACATATCTCTGAGCTTGCTATTGGAAGGTCTCCCTTCCCCTGCCGAATGCAGTAAATGATATCCTACTATCGCTGAATTCAAGGCAGAACTCCCTGTAGATGTATTGCATAGTGTTTGTCAGTGAGAAGGTTTTTCTTCCCTTGATTTGATCATTCTTTCCAGGTAGCTTATTGCTGTTTTCCTCAGAAATCCCGCTACCAACATCTTCCGTGATTGGCTATTGCCTTCTTCATGTCTCACCTTCTTCTGGTAATGGCAGCAGTACATCATTTTAGAAATATTTGATTTGCATACGCTCGGTCTCGTATGTATGCTCGGTATCACCAGACGTATACACGTCATAACAAATAGAGGGGGAAATTGCTGCATTTCTAATTTATTATTGCCACGTACCTTAAGTAATACCAGGTAAATGTGTGAAAAAACGTCGATTAATATTCTAAACTCTTACCAAAATCACTACGTCTATGTCATTCGTTCGGTATCGTCAAAAACTACCCCACTTCAAAATATGAATCTATTATATTTTACTACAGGTTTTAACTGTTACCAATTTAATTAAGCCAATTTAACCTACACGTGTTTTGTGTAAACGGAAGTATCAAGAAATAGACACATTTAGTATTTTTGTACTTTATTATTTACCCTTGCATACGCTTTGTTGAAAATGTGCATACGCTCGGTATCGGCCAAACTACCCGACCATATATGTATTGTTCCTGCGGCGCACCCATTCAACAAACACTCTGATATATATATATATATATATATATATATATATATATATATATATATATATATATATATATATATATATATATATATATATATATATATATATATATATCAGCAACGTACACGTGTCGCAATGCAGGTTTGCGTTCAACGCCGACGACATAGCATGATGAGTACGTGCCCAAATATACGCCTTCTTGCAACTACTGGTGTTGTGCATATTTGTTGTGCCCGTGTTAACGTACAGGCATCCGAAAGCAGACATACGGCAAACTATATACTGTTAAATGGGTAAAAAAAAACATTAATGGTTAATGCATGTCATGATAATATAATAGTACTATAGACATTTCAAAAAAATGAATAAGAAATACCCTTTATTTGCCTGTATTTTCCATACTTTTGAAGATACACATGTAAAAATTGGGATCTCATGGTTCCTGTCAATTCGGTTATATATATATATATATATATATATATATATATATATATATATATATATATATATTATATATATATATATGTAATGCTTGTATATGTACGCATGACAATATACAGTAATAATATGTTTATTATATATATATATATATGATATACATACATATATATTATATCATATATATATATATATATATATAACATACATATATATATACATATATATATATATATATATATATATATATATATACATACATACATATATATACACACATATATATATATATATATATATATATATATATATATATATATATATATATATATATATATATATATATATACAGTATGTAATATACAAAATTATAAAGGGTTTATTTTTATGCATTTGTTTGTCCAAAGTATACTTAAGACGCAGTTGTATATCTATCCTTAATAAATCACCTTTCCCAACTAGTGTTCTCAATTTCTGCAATCACTTGATCTGATTTTGCAATTATTTTGCTATGAATGATGAAGTAACTGGAATGCATCTAAATGTTGTATTCACTGATTGTGTTCTTTGTCTCTTCAGAAGCAATCATCATCCATTCCGTTAACGTCCAGCGCCACCCAGCGGATGCTGTTTGACCTTACGGATGTGAAACGGATCCATCGCGTTTGAAGTCTTCACCAAGGCGTAGTTAATCTAAGATAGTTCACACAATCAACGATTGACGTTACTTTGATTTATTTTCTTCGTTACTCAGTTCGTGTTTTCAGAATAAGCTCATTTCAACGTCGTATCTTGTAACAGTTTCAGGCAATGGTAACAGTACTTGTGTATTTATTTTATTGTACATATACTGCATGCAATTATCAAAATAGTGTATTTAATATATAGATCCGGTGGTGATAAAGCTTAATGTTGTGGTCAGACTGGAAGTGTCAATGTAGGAGATGCATTTAAACGGTGACGTTGGTGGTCAATAACTGAAATGTCACCTTTTCTAAAAATGGATGGTCGTTATTCGATGCGAACTGTTATGTCGCCAGAAAAAAAACTGTCATAACAGCTCCTAGAAATATTGCACAACCTTCGATTGCGGACAAAACAGCTTAGGCAAAGTACCTTTACGGGCACTTTACATTTCTCAAAGTGGCTCGTAACTCGGCAGATTAATAATCTGAAACGAAATGCTATGCTTCGTTTTGAGGAGCAATTATCTTTAGTAAGTCATAAAACATAGATTGGTTTACGAAAAAATCATGGAAAGGTATCCAACAAAATACCAGTTACTTCAGGATGAACTTTCTTACGACCTGTGAGAAACTATTTTCATGATATGTCCGTAATGCCTGTATATGCAATGTGTGGGTCTCATCGGGGGTACATATACGTTATGGAAATATGATGCTCGTTACCTGACTATAACGAAGAAATAGCCAGGTCAAAGTGATCAAAACAGGTTTAAAGCTATAGCAATGTTCACTGTTTTAAATTACCGATGTATGACGTTTTGTACTTAGTTTAAGGTAAACAAATATACATTTTGTTCTTGTTCTTGTTTATACGCGCGACATTCAACCATATTCATAACGAATACCAAAAACGAGACTGGTAGGTTCATGTTACAATATGGACTTGTTGTAGCTGCATGTGCAGAATGTCGGTTTGCTGTGCCGATGCCTCTGTTCTGGGGCGGCAAGAACCTGTGAAATAAAATGCGTGATATGTACGTGCTTGTGTTTACGTTGCGCAGTATGTTCAGGACGCTTCATCTTAATCCAGTTTTAGAAACATGTGTCGGTTAGATATGTCACATACGTGTATGTGATGTTCATAATATTCAATAACGGCAAATACGGGGTTTTCCTGCCTCTGTCAATTGATCACACCCTGGTTGCGCTGTAGACAGGATTTCCTCATGTATTCTTTGGCATTGCTCTCACTGTCACTTGCCATCGCATGAGCCTGCAGTACACTCAGAGAGAGAGAGAGAGAGAGAGAGAGAGAGAGAGAGAGAGAGAGAGAGAGGAGAGAGAGGAGAGAGAGAGAGAGAGAGAGAGAGAGAGAGAGAGAGAGAGAGAGAGAGAGAGAGAGAGAGAGAGAGAGAGAGAGATAGACGAGATAGACGAGATAGACGAGATGAAGATGTCCATCCACAGTCAGAGCGACCGACTGTACAACACCACCAGAGATATCGACCAGGTAACCTGCGCACAACGCGAAATGGAAGACGGCGTCGACTACGTCGAAAATCAGACGAGAAGAAACAATCTGCGGATCGACGGGGTAGGAGAAATCGCCGCCGAAAGTTAGGCTGACGACGAGGCAGTCGTGAGGAACGCTATTCGCATTGAGCGTGCGCACCGAACGGGACCTAGCTCTACCGGCCGACCAAAGACCATCGTCGTCAGGTTCGAGACGTACAAGGACCGAGACAGCATCCTGCAAGCCGCTCGCAAGGAGAAACCGCGTGGCATCTTCGTGAACGAAGACTTATCACACCGCCTGATGCAAAGGAGAACACAACTAATGCCAAAGTTGAGGGAAGCGCGGTCAAACGGTAAGATCGTGTACGATTGTCTCATTGTGAAAGACCGTGGGGACAGATCGTGACTTCCTTCTAGAACAATCAGCTGGTAAAAAAAATTGTTTTGTTTAATTAACATCCAATTCACATCAAACAACGAACTCATTTAATGTCAGTATATAATGCCACGCTCAGTGACTGTGACTACGTATTTCCTTTTAATAGTGTAAATAAGTTCGTTGTTTGATGTGAATTTGATGTTAATTAAACAAAACAATTTTGTTCAACCAGTCGTGTATCCGTCTTCAAATTGTCAAAAATATTTGCGTGGTTCCCACGGATGATTCAGTTTATGGAGACGATTATGATATATTGTATCGCAGCGCAACGACCCCTGGCTTCCACGAATAGTACCAACTAGTGAACGTCAACATAATAATTAACAATACTGCTAGCGACCATCAAGGTAACAATCCACAATACTGTGTCTCCGCATAGTGCATACTGCATAACCAAGTTACGACACTCCATTACGGCAAATGTGGGATACACTGGTTTTCCTGCTTCTGTCAATTTATCACACCCTGGCTGAGCCAAGGAAGGAAATCGACCATGGACTCTTTGGCCTCGTATGTAGAGTCTGATATATTTTATCAATTTACGAGTGGACACGATAGTTAGCCTCATACCTCTTGGTGAATGTCACTGCTACCCATGACCATGCCGCTGTCATCCCTGTCCCATCGTCATTGTCATGTGCCTCATAACTGTTACTTGCCTCCCATGTCTCAGCCACCTCACACTGCCACCCATGTCTCTGCCACCTCATACTACCACCCAAGTCTCTGCCACCTCACACTGCCACCCAAGTCTCTGCCACCTCACATTGCCACCAATGTCTCTGCCACCTCACACTGCCACCCATGTCTCTGCCACCTCACAATGCCACCCATGTCTGTCACCTCATACTGCCAATGTATCTGCCACCTCACATTGCCACACATGTCTCTACCACCTCACACTGCCACCCATGTATCTGCCACCTCACAATGCCACCCATGTCTCTGCCACCTCATACTGCCAATATCTCTACCACCTCACACTGCCACCCATGTATCTGCCACCTCATACTGTCATCCATGTCTCTGCCACCTCACACTGCCACCCATGTCTCTGCCACCTCACATTGCCACACATGTCTCTACAACCTCACACTGCCACCCATGTATCTGCCACCTCACACTGCCTCCAATGTATCTGCCACCTCACACTGCCACCCATGTCTCTGCCACCTCAAACTGTCATCCATGTCTCTGCCACCTCACACTGCCAACCATGTCTCAGCCACCTCACACTGCCACCCATGTCTCTGCCACCTCATATTGCCACCCATGTCTCTGCCACCTCACACTGCCACCCAAAGCATAGCTTTCTTTTTATATAATATGTAAAACTGACATCATTAAAAAAATAGCGTGTCGTTAGGTATGTATGCGGTTATCACTTGGTAAATAATGTTAATTACTTGGTTTAATCCATCGAAACATTTGACGTGCGAGTAAATTACTAAACCAGGTAGCACACTAAATTGTGTCTTCCGATTGTTATTATTTGTCTTCCTGTATATCAGTTTTATTGTGTGCGCGTGTGTTCATGTATACCATGCATCTGGAATTCTATGGTATTCGCAGAGTTGCTTACCAATGGATAAGGAGTAATTTATCAAACAGAACGCAATACGTTAGTTATGAAGGACATAAATCCGAACTTTTACCAATAGAGTGTGGTGTTCCTCAAGGTTCTATCTTAGGTCCGCTATTGTTTACAATATATGTTAACGATATGTGTAATGTATCGAAGCTACAGAAGTTTATGTTATTCGTCGACGACACTAATATATTTCATAGTCATAGTAAATTACCAGATTTAGTAAGTGAACTAAATACGTAGCTTCATAAGATGTACAAGTGGTTTGGTGTAAACAAACTGTCATTAAATATTGCTAAAACTGGCAGCAACAAGATGTTGCTATCATTATCAATAATGTTACTATACAGAGATTTCAAGCCACTACATTTCTTGGCGTCAACATCACTTAGGTGTGTTGCCTGCTAGTGCCTACAGAACACAACTGGACTAACGGGGACGTTCTCCCAATGTCTCGTAGTTGATTTGGTTATTCCAAGTGGACCATCACCCAAGTACATTTCGGATGAAATTATGACTTCACTTTTTGAATTGTTTTGTTTTGTTGATACCAAAACAAAAAATCAACAAGTTAAACAATTTGTTTTACAACTGGGTAAATACATCTTTGTCACTGACTAACACCTTTGGGACAATACTTTAATTCGCGTCAAGTCATCCCCATCACTTGGGCCTGCAGCCGGTGCTCCACCAGGTTGACACCTTCATTCCCATCACTTGGGCCTGCAGCAGGTGCTCCACAAGGTTGACACCTTCATCCCCATCACTTGGGCCTGCAGCAGGTGCTCCACAAGGTTGACACCTTCATCCCCATCACTTGGGCCTGCAGCCGGTGCTCCACCAGGTTGACACCTTCATCCCCATCACTTGGGCCTGCAGCCGGTGCTCCACAAGGTTGACACCTTCATCCCCATCACTTGGGCCTGCAGCAGGTGCTCCACCAGGTTGACACCTTCATCCCCATCACTTGGGCCTGCAGCCGGTGCTCCACAAGGTTGACACCTTCATCCCCATCACTTGGGCCTGCAGCAGGTGCTCCACAAGGTTGACACCTTCATCCCCATTACTTGGGCCTGCAGCAGGTGCTCCACCAGGTTGACCCCTTCATCCCCATCACTTGGGCCTGCAGCAGGTGCTCCACAAGGTTGACACCTTCATCCCCATCACTTGGGCCTGCAGCAGGTGCTCCACAAGGTTGACACCTTCATCCCCATCACTTGGGCCTGCAGCCGGTGCTCCACAAGGTTGACACCTTCATCCCCATCACTTGGGCCTGCAGCAGGTGCTCCACAAGGTTGACACCTTCATCCCCATCACTTGGGCCTGCAGCAGGTGCTCCACGAGGTTGACACCTTCATCCCCATCACTTGGGCCTGCAGCAGGTGCTCCACCAGGTTGACACCTTCATCCCCATCACTTGGGCCTGCAGCAGGTGTTCCACAAGGTTGACACCTTCATCCCCATCACTTGGGCCTGCAGCAGGTGCTCCACAAGGTTGACACCTTCATCCCCATCACTTGGGCCTGCAGCAGGTGCTCCACAAGGTTGACACCTTCATCCCCATCACTTGGGCCTGCAGCAGGTGCTCCACAAGGTTGACACCTTCATCCCCATCACTTGGGCCTGCAGCAGGTGCTCCACAAGGTTGACACCTTCATCCCCATCACTTGGGCCTGCAGCAGGTGCGCCACCAGGTTGACACCTTCATCCCCATCACTTGGGCCTGCAGCAGGTGCTCCACAAGGTTGACACCTTCATCCCCATCACTTGGGCCTGCAGCAGGTGCTCCACAAGGTTGACACCTTCATCCCCATCACTTGGGCCTGCAGCAGGTGCTCCACAAGGTTGACACCTTCATCCCCATCACATGGGCCTGCAGCAGGTGCTCCACCAGGTTGACACCTTCATCCCCATCACTTGGGCCTGCAGCAGGTGCTCCACCAGGTTGACACCTTTATCCCCATCACTTGGGCCTGCAGCATGTGCTCCACCAGGTTGACACCTTCATCCCCATCATTTGGGCCTGCAGCAGGTGCTCCACAAGGTTGACACCTTCATCCCCATTACTTGGGCCTGCAGCAGGTGCTCCACGAGGTTGACACCTTCATCCCCATCAATAGGGCCTGCAGCAGGTGCTCCACCAGGTTGACACCTTCATCCCCATCACTTGGGCCTGCAGCAGGTGCTCCACAAGGTTGACACCTTCATCCCCATCACTTGGGCCTGCAGCAGGTGCTCCACCAGGTTGACACCTTCATCCCCATCAATTAGGCCTGCAGCAGGTGCTCCACCAGGTTGACACCTTCATCCCCATTACTTGGGCCTGCAGCAGGTGCTCCACCAGGTTGACACCTTCATCCCCATCACTTGGGCCTGCAGCAGGTGCTCCACGAGGTTGACACCTTCATCCCCATTACTTGGGCCTGCAGCAGGTGCTCCACCAGGTTGATTCCTTCATCCCCATCACTTGGGCCTGCAGCCGGTGCTCCACCAGGTTGACACCTTCATCCCCATCACTTGGGCCTGCAGCAGGTGCTCCACGAGGTTGACACCTTCATCCCCATCACTTGGGCCTGCAGCAGGTGCTCCACGAGGTTGACACCTTCATCCCCATCACTTGGGCCTGCAGCAGGTGCTCCTCGAGGTTGACACCTTCCTCTTACACGTTCTCAGCCACAACTCACAGTACAGCACGTTAATTTCATATGCTTTTCCGACTACTATTTTGTCAACAGCGTCTTTCAAGGAAAGGTTTAATTATAAGCTAATTCATTCACACAACATTGAAATTTACCCTCGAAAAGCATATAGTTGCAGATCAGCAATTCTACCAATTAATTTACTGACAAACGCGTGTGCATATGTATCATGCATCAGTTATGTGTATGTGTACACTTGTGTATGTGCATTTGTTTTAGCGAATGTGTACACAAGACATGAATGCAATTTGCTGGGTGTGTATGGTTGTGTGTGTGCGCGCGTGTGTGTGTGTTTGCGTGTGTGTGTGTGGTGTGTTTGCGTGTGCGTGTGTGTGTGTGTGTGTGTGTGTGTGTGTGTGTGTGTGTGTGTGTGTGTGTGTGTGTGTGTGTGTGTGTGTGTGGTGTGTGTGTGTGTGTGTGTGTGTGTGTGTTTGCGTGTGTATGCCCATAGGGCACGGCGGCATAATGGTTAGAATGCCGGACACCCGACCGGAGGGACCAGGGTTGCCGAAAGAGAGTAAGTACACTAAACATAGCCACATGCAACGTCAGAACACTACTAACAGGTAAACAGATACAACTGGTAGAAGAACTTAGAGAAATAAACGTGTAGGATGGCATGGTATATGATCGGGTTCAGAGAAGTGAGAAAGAGAGGAATGCTTTACAACCTGACCTTACAAACCTTAAATAATTCTAAGGTTTTGTCATCAACAAACAAAGGAAAAACAAGTGTAAATAGCGTCAGCCCCCCGCCCCTCTGGAGTAATAGAACTTGTAGTGTGCATAACAAAACGGTATAAACTGACGATAATCAACGGACTATTAATATGTATGTATTCACTAATTCCATTCTACACATTATTATAACAAAGGTACTGGATGATGTCATAATGATGCAGCATCACCAACATCACATGATGGTAGGGACGATTAGTCAACTATATTTTCACATACGTCAATTACCATTCCTGACAAATAATCGTGTTAATTGCGTTAAACCAATCACATTACACATACGCTACACCTTCCCCGTGGCAATCTACATTGTCATGCCATCAATGTATTAACAAAAACATCCTTTAACACACAACTGGTTTGGTATGCCAAGCCACCCTCCATTTAAAAAGTACAAGTTGTTCAATTTAAAACATTGTTCTTTTGATCATTATTCAACATCAACACACACCTGTAATAAGCCACGTAAGTCTCGCGCTAGAAAACGTGGTTGAGAGCATTTGTGGAAGGAAGTCAGTTTTTATATTAAAATATAAGACTATGTTTTGTTTCTTATTGTAATCATTCGGCTGTCCCTAAATATATTGGCTATATTGGCCGATGGGAAATTACAAGCAAAACCAGTGTGACACTTTGCCGGTACAATTAATCAAAGCAATCATACATTTTAATCGATTATTATGGCGGTTGCCATTGCATCGGTGTCTAGTACTGGTGCTTAGACTTTAGCGATCTTGATAAATATTGAAGAATGCCTTTTTCGCGCAGTAAAACCTGTTTTGAAGCAAATGTGTATATATGTGTTATGATTACGTGCATTTAGACAACTTGTCGGATTGTTGTGAAATCACAACAGCAATGTAAAATGTAAATCGCGTAAATGACAAATACGGCCTAAAATCGTTCATACTATATGCGCTACGTAAATCGCTATATGTCTAAATCAGCTATGACAGTGTTATACATTCAATATTAAAATCGGCCAGTTAAGATCAGAGAGCCATTCTAAAAATCAAGTATAAGCAAATGATGTGGAAGAGATATAGACATACTGGAAGTGAAGAAGACCATAGCATTTATAAAGAAGCAAGCTACAGCTGAAATTAGAAGTTCAAAGAGAAGCTACGAACAAAAAATAGCTTTTAATATAAAACATGACGGCAAGAGTTTGTATGCGTATGTTCGAAGTAAACAGAAATTTCAGGATAAGGTCGGTCCTCTAGAAGGTAGTGATGGAAACATAATAACAGAGGAATTCTTAATGGCAGAAAACCTAAATGACTCTTTAGTTCGGTGTTTACCAGGGAAGATATTAGTATATTGCCAGTACTTGAGACTAAGTTCGAAGGGAGAGAGTTTGACTATTTAGGACAACTAATTGTAAACCCAACAATGGTAGCTATGAAAATAAGAGATATGAAGGATAATAAATCACCTGGAATGGATGGGATTCCTCCCAAATTACTATTGGAAATTGTAGAACAAATCAGCATACCGCTTACAACAGTGTTCAAATGGTCATGAGAGGAGGGAATAGTTCCGTTAGAATGGAAAGAAGCAAACATTATACCATTATTTTAAAAAGGTTTGAGAAACAAGACAGAACTATAGACCAGTGAGTTTAACATCGGTGATTTGCAAACTATTAGAAAGACTAATTAAAGATCACCTGGTTGATTTTCTTGTTAAAAATAAATTGATAAACCCATCTCAACATGGGTTTTTAAAAGCTAGGTCATGCTTAACAAATATGTTATGTTTTTGGAAGATGTCACAAAGTGGGTAGATGAGGGATCACCAGTAGAAATAATCTACTTAGATTTTAAAAAAGCCTGTGACAAAGTGCCACACCAAAGACTACTACATAAACTAAAGGCCCATGGCATAGGAAATGGTATGATCAACTGGATAGAAAAATGGCTTATTGATAGAAAAAGGGTGGTACAGTACTAAATACTACCTTAAAGGAAAATGACTTAGGGTTAACTATTAGTGCTGACATGAAGGTATCAGAACAGTGTGGAATTGCAGCAGCGAAGGGAAACCAAATGTTTGGATTAATTAGGCGAAATATAGTGTACAAAGAAAAATAACTAATAATACCGCTGTATAAAACAATAGTTAGGCCTCACTTAGAATATTGTATACAAGCATGGATGCCATATCGCAACAAGGATATTGATATGCTAGAAAGAGTACAAAGGAGAGCAACCGAAATAATACCAAAACCCAGGAATATTAGTTACATTAGCAAAGAAGCAGTGTAGACTAGATACTAGAAAATTTTCATTTTCACAAAGAACAGTAAACGAATGGAACAGATTATCAGCTGATTGTGTAGGTGCTAGTAGTGTTCATATATTTAAAAGTAAAATCGACATATACCTAAGACGGGCGGGGTATACTTAGAAATGTAGTTTGGACTCTCGATAAGCCAAATGGCTTCCTAGTCCACCTGACATCTACAGTTCAATCTCTAGCTGGCAATCTTGTTAAATCTTGTTAAATCTGATTTTCCTAGTATTCATCAGTCGGAAACTACAACTGTCATTCTTCACTAGAATATAATTATTGTGTCCTGTCCCCAATCAGCTCCAGTCGCGTGGAGTCTTGCCATCGTGACACACTTACAGGCTCCATAACTGTTTTCATAAATTAAAGTAACTGAACCGCTATGTTTTCTTTTCAAGCGGTCCTGTGATCTGTAAAATAAAAATATTGGTAAGTGCTCGTGATATTTGACCTACTTTTGAAATCAGATAGCAACTTGATTTGTATATGCACCCCGGAAATATTTATAGTCAACTTGCAACATTGTAATAACGAAGTAGTAGTGAGACTGTAACAATAAAACACACACGTCTGACTAAAGTAAATAAATTACATGGTAAGCGGAATTACTATGTAATGTGGAATCATATTTTAATAATTACTATAATTAACAAATACACAATTTAAAATTAAAATGCATGACACAAAATTAAAATGCACTAATCATGACTTAATATTAGGGGTAAAAAGCCAAATATACTTCCCAGCGCAACACAATGAACTAAATTGAAATTAGTGTAAATTTCAAATGTCTGTGGTTCCTGGCTGCGTAGTTTAATCACAACAAAATTTGTTAGTTACTAAAATAACAACAACTGATTTGCTTTGATGACTTTTGAGTATACCAAGGCCTATATTACAGGAGGCGGTAGGCTAATTTTGAGACGGGCCATCGGTGGCTTTAGTTAGCAAATGACAAAATTGTATCAAGTGACCAGCGACAGAATGAATTAATATGGACCAAGGCCGGTATCGTCGAACATGTTACGAATTTCTTAGCGCCATTTATATTAGTAAAAGTGGCGTCGAAATTTCGTAAGTTACGATTTTGTTCGTAAATGCTGTTCTCGAAATTGTTAAGATAAGAATATTCGTAAATATGCCGTATATACGATAACGCAATAGGTCCTATAACTTTGTTCATAACTTTAGCCGTACCGAATTGTAGTCACTCAAATGCCTGCAATGTTATTAATAGTCCAACGTTCGGACGAAGATTTCGACGACAACGAGTATTCCAAGTTCGTCGAAATATGTTTGGTGATCTTGACAACAATGAGGAATATAGAAGTTATGCGATGTGTACATTTTGTAAGCATTGTTTGCATCCGCCCTTATACAAAGCGGCGTTCCATGTAGTAATATAACAACGAATAATGATAATGATAATATAATGATAATTAATATAATATATATATATATATATATATATATATATATATATATTATATATATATATATATATATATATATATATATATATATATATATATATATATTATATATATATTATATATATATATATATATATATATATATTATATTGACTATTAAATAATTCGATACAAAACAAAACATTTACAAAGAATTTGAATCACACATTTCACCATCTGAAAACATGTGATTATAGCAAATGGAGTTGAAAAAAGGTAATTAATTTATAATTTACATCACAAATAGATTATGATTTATATTCACATGTACTTGCAATTATAGATATGCTATTTAATGGAGATCATACCAGATAATTTCAAAAGAACACCTAAAATAAATGGGCACCGAAAATACCTTATTTCACCAGTAGTAGCAATGATAGTATCTACAATGCATCATATTAATACTTCTGTGATACACTTGGTTATATCTTTGTGTGGATAAAACCATGGATGAAATGTATGCATGTGTTTATGACTGACTGCCTGTGTTAACCATATTTTAAGTATTTTTCAAGTTTAGAAAATCGCAGCATTAATATCCACTTTCGTTCAACACATATCAGCAACATATACCTGATTATAATAATTGTATATGCACATAGATATAATATGGCATACCAATCCCTATTTTAGGTGAGAACTGCAGAAGTGGAAAACGGTAATTTAAAATATGTTGGTCTATCGATAAATTATGTTGACTTAATTTTGTGTGATTTAACTGGGCCCCCATTTCATGGTTGACAAACTTCACATCAATATATCCACTCCCAAAGGAAACTGGAACAACGAAACTCTATAACTGGTTAAAGGTGCCAGAATGGCGTCATCTTTCTCAAGTCATAGTAAATGCAACTAATTATCATATCTACAGGGTCTTCAAAGATAACGGATGGACCGAGGCACCATTCGCTATGTTGACAAAACGAAGTCAGACATTATCTTCCATGGACCAGCTGTTAGTGGCCCTACGTTTCTATGGAACTGGCTCAATGCAACTGATTCGTACTTTTGCAGTTTAGGCCCGCACCTCGAAAAAACCATCAAAATGATCACCTACGATGACCAAACTTCGCATGCAGTATCTACTACACCTGTACTACGCGTATGCACTTGTCACGTGATCAAAAAATAATAATTAATGCCTGAAATCGATCAAAATGTGTCAGTAAATAACGCGCTTTCTTCGACGAGTCACTACTGACACAGTGAACTCCGCCAGGTGGCGCCACCATCTTGCTGCCGTAAAACCGTGGGGTCAGACCACAATGTTTTGGAAGATAACAGCACATGGTTATGAAATTGTAATTATTTAATACTACCAGGAAATAATAAATTACATGAAATACGCATTTTAGATTTTACTCAATAACAGCTGATGGCACTTCATATACTTTAATACGAGCAGAAACATGTTAATTGCTCATCTGCATAATGTGTCAATATTTTACAAGGAAATATTCATTATTAAAAATAAATTGATAAGTAACAATTGTAATATTAATAAATATTTTTATATATATATATATATATATATATATATATATATATATATATATATATATATAATATGTATATGTGTGTGTATGTAATAAGTATATATGTATGAATAGATGAATATGTAATAACAATGTGCTGATACAGATCATAAATGTATTATGCTTTATATATATTTTAAAATTAATAATATTATATATATATATGTAATTAAATACTATTATATAAGATATTATAGATATATGTATAATGTAAATATATATAATAAATATATATGTTTTATGTAATAAATATATATATATATATATATATATATATATATATATATATATATATATATATATATATACAATTACAAACCAAAATTAACATATTAATAAAAAAGGTATATATATTACATATATGTAATATATATGTATAATATATAATATATATGTATATATAACCAAACCAGTGATAAGTAGGAAAATTTGGATTTGCGTTTTTTACTTTTTTGGAAAGGGGATTCGCAAACTCCTTCTGTGTGGCATATATTGATATAAGGCATATAGGACAGTGATATTTGGCACATCGACATCGGATTCTAATTCCTCCATGACAGCTCCATGTACCGGGAAAGGTACACCCCGGGAAAGGGGCGCCATCGCCACCTGTCGAATCGCTGCCAGTGTCACTTTCAGCGTCTTTCGCCAGATCGTTTTCACCCCACAACCGCGCTAACGCACGTTCTTTGTCGATTGGGGCATTTAACATCGTATTAATTCATCCCACATCGCTGAGTTGTATAAACAATCGATTTAAACAACTTCTAACCTCGACAATAGCGTATCGGCGTCTGCCACGTCGGAAAATGGCGTGTTTGTTTTGATGGTGGTTGCGCTCGCCTAATCAGCATACGCAGAGGGCACTTGATGCTCATTAGTATGCAACAATCATAAAAACTGTTGATTGGTTGAATTTGAGCTATTTCTGTAAAGAGGACATGGATATGTAAATATGCATGTGAAGATTGAGGTCGTGTCCTTTCCGATGGTACTACATAAAAAATTACAATAGGGACACCCCAAGGAGCATGGCTAATTACGTCTGAGAAAATCGAAAATTTTCTTTTTTTCAGAAATTAAGTCGCAGATCATTGATAGGGCTCGTTGTAAATTGCGCTAAAATGCATATTTTATCAGTATTTATTTTTCCCCTGGGATTATATATATATATATATATATATATATAAATATATATATATATATATATATATATATATATATATACATATATATATTTAAATGTTATTAATAATCGCTTGATGTATAGAAATTTTCCCTTTTGGGAAATATTGGTTGGCTCTGAAAAGAACCGTTTTTATTTAGTTTTTTTTTTCGCGGCTGAGTATCACCGTGGTCGGGTTATTTTTTTTGGATTTTCTTTTTTCTTCTTGCGGTCGAGTTCATGTGACAGCTTATACTCGATAAACTCTTCGGATACCCTTGATGATTTTTTGAAGGGATCCTTCCGAATTTCAGCCGCCACATGAACTCAACGAGGTAGGTGTCGACCATGCCTCTGGCTGTTCCACACTCCCTCTTGTTGCGACGTTTAGCCGTCATCCACATGTTTTCTACCGTGTTGGTGTGGGCTCCAGTCACCGGGTTCACGAAGTTGACTTGGTGATTAACAGTCAGGTGTCGATAGCCGATGTTTCCGATGGTGTTATATGCAGCCCAAAGGTCTGATACAACAGTCGTTCCAGGCCGGATGAACTGCTGTATGATGGGCAGGAGAGTGGCAGCTTTCCCTCTGTGGAACAGCAACCAGGAACCCTTCGTTGGTGGTGGTATCGATGCCACCGAACACCCACTGCTGCGGCACTGGTCGTCGTCCGACGTTGTGTTTTCTGCGGACGAACACACTCTCGTCGACCTGGACCTCCACGCCGACTCCGCCAATACGGACAGGGTTCCGTAGAAAGTGCTCGGCGCAGATGTCACGAAGAAAGTTCCGCCAATCGACGAACGTGTGTTCGGCCATAGCAAGCTCCCGGCTGGCCTTTCGAAAGGAAAACTCCTCAAAGGCCCAGTAGCGAAAAGCACGGATCGAATGTTTAGGTGGCTACCTTCGAAAAAAGATCCCGATCGGATTGACAATGTTTTGTTGCACGGCCTGCCACACCGCCAACGAAACTCATCACTCTTGCCGGGCCCGGCCTGACTCCAAACCATGGGGCGGTTGCACGTAGCGCAAACTTGATTTGCTACAAGTAAGCCATGGAGTTAGGCCCACTATATCGCAGCGACGTTCGTCTGCGTCGCGGCATGAAATTCCCTCGTTGTCAAACCAGTGACACTCGGGAAATTATTTCGACCCGCCATTTTCACCATAGAAGAGACATACAACCACGTAGCACGATTCTGTGAGACGACTGGCGTGCTTTAGGTTGTATAGTCAATTTAGAATTGGTGAGAATCACTGCGTGGGAAATAATGGTGATTTCCTGTTCTTTGATCTTAGCGCTCACTACAATGGTTCCAGGAATCAAGTGCCCCTGCTAACAGGGTACGTCATACGCTACGGAAGTCAGGGTTCGAATTTAGCAGGGGTCCAGGGGCCCGCTGACCCGACATTTATTGTCGGGTCCCAAGATGTCCAACTCTGTGGGCCCGACCGGCCCCCAGATCAAACATATCGGTCTACAGACAATTATGCACATTAAAGAACTGTAAAATTTATAAATAATGCCCTGACAACTTCCTATCCAAGAAAATTTAATTATTCATTTTACTAGTAAACAGGCCCTCACCCAGGATCTAATTTTTGCCTGTCCAAATTTTATTCAACTTACCACGGGCGAAGCGCGATCGACGCGCGATCGACGCGCGATCGACGCGCGATCGACGCGCGATCGACGCGCGATCGACGCGCGATCGACGCGCGATCGACGCGCGATCAACACATCTTGCAATCAGCATGTTAAAAAGGATGATTGGACATAAAACAAGGCTATGCATATATTAATGCACAATCTCACATGTGATTAAACTATGTACATTTATTGACATATAGGAACTTTTACAATATAGTACAACAAACAAACAATGAAAATAGAAGTCATACAATTACAATCACTTACAGCTGAGATATAATTTAAAATAGTCAGTTGTTGTATCATTAAATAATGGCAGATTTTGCAGGATTGCACTGTGTTGTGTTCTATGAAAATATCAATTGCCACAGAGAAATGGAAGTCCTTAGCTGGAATCTTGAAGTAGCTGAAGCTGATGTGTTGGCCGAGATAACTGGTGGTGAAGTCAGGGTGTGGTGTTTGTTCTGATTTAGTTCCTGCCTCTGCATCCACAGCAATGATGGAGAAACAGCAGATCTCTGTTGAAAATAAGATATTTTACCAGCTTATCTGCATACAGGTTATACGTTTTGCATTAAGGTGATTCACTTACCATTTGATGTTATATCAAGTCCAAACAATGACATATTGCTTGCATTCAGTTTTGAACAGTGTCCATCCTGGAAAAACAAAAAAAAAAAAAAAAATTTTTATATATATATATATATATATATATATATATGAATATGTTCTATAGCACCTCCTGTGCACTACATTGTAAAAGTTCAAACACATTGTTTAAAAAACTTATAAAAGTACAAAACATTCATTATTAAAAAAAATCAACATTTACTTACAATAAATGCATTTGTGAAGAATAATGCAGCAGTTATGGATTTATTTGTACAATAACGTGTATGTTTTAACCAATTACATTGTGTTGTTATTTGTAATAAATTATTGATAATAATTATATCTTTATAAAATTCTTGGCTGCCGAATGAGGCATTAGTGACATTACTTAATAAACTGAATGAACCCCTGTTACCCATCGTTGTTCTATCCCTTTTCCCTTTTGTACTGTCTGGCCTATATTTAGTACAACGAATTGCTCAGAAAGTTGACCTTCCAGTACCAGGGAAACCTAGAAGACCTAACTGGAACATTGTTCTAATGTGCCTGTCAATAAAGTCAGTTAAATCCTTCCACCCAATAATAACACTGTCAACAGGTGGCATCGAAGGTGGTCTGCAAAGCCAAATGGGAGTCTGTTTATTACCAGAGTCTGAAAACTAAGGTGTCGCAATGATGACTTTGTCTTTGAAGTAGTTACATTTGTTGCAATTGATTGGAAGCCACTGAGCGATGTTGTCCCACGTACTTGGGACGACAATTGCCCCATTTTAACTGCCGCGAACTGAAATTATTAGGCATCATTGGACATAGATTCTTACCCGACTGCCGCTGTTTACAGGTCTGCCACGTGAGGCGATTGCCTAATGCTGCCCTCGTAAAAGAAATCACCAACAAATTTCAGCGACGGCGCCCAAGAAAACATATTAAATGTTGATTAATGGAACATATTCTATATTCCATTAATACTATCATTCTTCACAAACTAGGTTCTTCACAAACTAGGATGCTTAAATGACTGAGTAATTCGTACATGTCGATGTCTCGTACAGCGATTGCTAAGCTGATTGTTTTAATTTAGTTTTCAAATTTCTGATTAAATGCAAAATAACCACCAGTTTCATCAGAACATATTAGTATCTTATTCATTTTGGCTTTTTAATGTGCGGATGGCATTAAATTGAGTCGGTATGAATGGATTTTCTAAATGATCTATAAATATGAACCACCAAACTTCGAACTTTGACCTTCTACACGTGGAGCCATTGTAGGGATTGCGTTGACGTGTTGAATTCTGAATAAACTGACCCAATAAACCAAAATAATAATAAATTTCACCAGACACTATTATTTTGTTATCAATTTTGGTTTTCTTAAAGGCGGATGGCATCCAAATAAAACTGATATAAGTGGATTTTAACTGAAACTACGCATGTCAACATTAACAAATAATTTCTCAATTTTTCTTAAGACCACGACGATCCCTACCCACATATTTATTTCTGATTAAATGAATCAATAAACCTAAATAATAATCAATTTCATCAGACATTATTATTTTGTTATACATTTTGGTTTTCTTAAAGGTGGATGGCATCCTGTAAAACTGCTATAGATGGATTTTAACTAAAAAAAACGCACGTCAACATCAACAAAATATTTCCCAATTTATCTTACCACCACGACGATCCCGACCCACATATTTATTTCAAATACAAGCTATGCTGTAAATCGCATGCTATGCTGTAAATGGTATTCCATATAGTTATGTCAGTAGACATCTAGACGAACTGTTGTCGATCTGTGTTTCCGTTCTATGTATGTCCACGTGGTAATACTAGTCTTTGTTACCGGTGATTAAAAATTTCATAGTGCGACGCAACTTGTTTGATAAACTCATACAAAATGACTGGCGTATTGACGAATGCATCTCTTTTAAAAAATCACGTGATACACGTAAATTTATCGTGATGGTAATTATCAAATCAGCGACGTTTGTTAGACCCATATGACGAGATTTAGGTAGCGCCTATATGAAAGAGCGTCTAGCCTCCCTCGCAGGGCAAGTGGCTTCATATTGTCGCGTCGCCTTTCACTGCCAGTCAACCCCCAAACCCTGGCTTCTTGGTGGTGACATCAAGTGTGATAACTTCGTTATAAAATATGTACGCCTTGTCTCTGTAATTTATGTCTCAATGAATTACAAGTGCATCTAAATTAACATTTTGCTAAAATCTTGTATGCATAATTCAAATAATACAATCAGTTACCAAGACTAGCTTGCCAAAACCAGACAAACACTCTCTGTGATACACAGAGAATGTCATTGACGCAAGTAATAAACTGTAGTGATTGATACATTGTCTGTAACTGACTTTTTGGCAGTTTCAATTACATTGTAAAATGGCATGGACACGCAAGCTCGCACACAAAAAAACGACATGAACGGTTATGGACGGCCCGTCTGGCTGACCCGTCCTTGACAAATAACTGCCCGTCCAAAAACGCAAATTTTGCCCATCCAAATGACGGGTGGACGGGTCTCTGGGTGAGGTTATGCTAGTAAATGATGCTTACTGCTGCCTGGGGTGTGGGTGAGGCGGTCAGAAGGTAGCTGCCCTTCATCGGGGTTTAAAAATTTGGGTTGACATGGTTGCCAAGGTGGACAAACCGGTCAACTAGGCTAGGAAAAAGAATCAATGACTTAGGGTTGTGTTACTAGAAGTAGACACGTCTTAGACATAATCGACTGTGAAGTCCTCGATGTCAGTAAAAAAGTAATATTATAAATATATACGTATATTTTGTATATATATATATATATATATATATATATATATATTTTATATATATATATATATATAAAATTATATATATATTTTTAAATGATAATGTAATATTGATATTATTTATAAATTGAAATATATATAAATATATATATTATTTAATATGTATATAAATATATGTAATATGTGTATATCATAATTTTTTACTTAATATATATATTTAACTTTATTTTAAAAAAATTATTATTTTAAAAAATTTATTAAGGGGTTTGCTATAATCCCTTTTGTAAAAATGTTGTTTATTTGTGCAATATATAATATACATATAATATATTTACATATTAAAAATTTGATAATTTACATATAAAATTCTATGTAAATTATCATTACCATTTATAATACATAAATATATTATATATTTATTGTTAAATTTATAATAATTATTACAAAAAAAAAAAAAAAAAAAAATTTATTATATATTAAATAATATATATATATATGTATATATATATATATATATCAATAATATATTATATATACATATAATATATATATATATATATATATTTATTATTATATTATATTTTTTTAGTATTTTAATTATTTTTTTACACCCCATATATTACATATTAAATATATATTTAATAATATTAAATTATATATATATATATATTTTAACATTATTATTTATATTATTATTTATAATATGTAAAATTTATATATTAAATTATTATTTCATATATTAAAAACACAATAATTATATACTTATATAATTAATATATATATATATATATATAATTTTTTTTTTTTTTTTGTATAAATGTATATTATAATTCTTACATACTAAACCACTAATAATCTAAGTGTTCATGGCTAATGATTACCAATATTTGTACTGCAATAAAATAACATCGGTTTGAGCATTTAAAAAACAATTGTTTTTAATAAAGATTATTTCCTGGTAGTATAAAATAATTACAATTTCATAACCATGTGCTGTTATCTTCCAAAACATTGTGGTCTGACCCCACGGTTTTACGGCAGCAAGATGGTGGCGCCACCTGGCGGAGTTCACTGTGTCAGTAGTAACTCATCGAAGAAAGTGCGTTATTTAGCGACATTTTGATCAATTTCAGGCATTAATTAAAAAAATTTGATCACGTGACAAGTGCATACGCGTAGTACAGGTGTAGTAGATACTGCATGCGAAGTTTGGTCATCGTAGGTGATCATTTTGATGGTTTTTTCGAGGTGCGGGCCTAAACTGCAAAAGTACCACTGATTCTTGGTGATGCCAATGGGGGGGTGTCAGTCTTCTGTGTCGGGGACGGTGAATGAAGTGACAGCGGCCCTAGTAGACATTGCACCTGATCACATAAGCAAGCCTACTTCGGATATGGAAGTTCGTCAAATAACGGGTTGTTTGTCTATACATTGTTGGATGTGCATGTAATGTAATGTTAAAAAAACCAGTTGAAAAGTAATTAATGTAATACATCAGAAACGCTAACATTTGCAGTAATTTATTATCAAAAAAACAAGTAACATTGTACATCAACAAGTGTATATAACAATTATTAATATTTGTTGTATAAATCGATGTATGAAGTGGCGTGTTTGTAATGTGTGTTGTGTGTGTGTATGTGTATGTGTGTGTGTGTGTGTGTTTGTGTTTATGTGTGTGTGTATGTGTGTGTGTATGTGTGTTTGTTTGTATGTGTATGTGTGTGTGTGTGTGTGTGTGTGTGTGTGTGTGTGTGTGTGTGTGTGTGTGTGTGTGTGTGTGTCTGTGTGTGTATGTGTGTGTGAGTGTGTTATGTTTGAGTGGCTGTATACTTGCACATTGGCTTGGTTACTTGCATACATAACATGTTTTGTTGAACATTATATGACAACATACTGTATGGAAGTATTTATCTAATGATACAAAATTACCCTACTGCAATTGATTGTAGGCCCAGGAATTGTACAGAATGGACCAGTTTCCTGGAATTGTGGGTCTAATTGATGGCACACATATAAGGATTCAAGCCCCTACTCTGAGTGCAGAGGTACGTATACTTATTGCATATGTACAACATGTCACTCATTATCCTACGCTATGTTCACTAAGTGTTGCACAAAACAAAACAGTTGCAGCCTCATACACTGATAATAATATCATAAAACAATTTGTTTCACACAAATTGACCTGTACTCAGTCGTACATGTTATTCATATATTGATTGTTCAATTCATTAACATAATATGCACAAGATACTGAAATAAATTAAGTAAACATTTATATACACGAAACCATAATTATTGCAGGCATAGGTGAATCGGAAGGGGTTTCATTCCATCAACGTACAGGTGGTAGTGAATGCTACTGGCACAATGCTAGATGTAGTTGTCAGGTGGCCTGCTGCACCACAGATGCAAAGATCCTTGCAAACAGTGGTTTGTGTAACACGTTTTCAGACGGGTCAATTGAGAAGGGTGTTGTAGGGTGGTAACAGTGGCTAGTAATAGTGGATGTATGGTATGCATGAAAACACTCGCACACAATAACACAGATATACAGGACGACAAATAATAACAATCGGAAGACACCATTTAGTGTGCTACCTGGTTTAGTAATTTAGCCGCACGTCAAATGTTTCGATGAATTAAACCAAGTGATTAACATTCATTACCAAGTGATAACCGCATACATACCTAACGACACGCTATTTTTATAATGATGTCAGGTTTACATATTATATAAAAAGAAAGCTATGCTTTGGGTGGCAGTGACATTCACAAAGAGGTATGAGGCTAACTATCGTGTCCACGTGTAGACTCGTAAATCGATAACATATATCAGGCTCTACATATGAGGCCAAAGAGTCCATGGTCGATTTCCTTCTTTGGCTCAGCCAGGTTGTGATAAATTGACAGAGGCAGGAAAACCAAAGTCCCACATTTGCCGCTATGGAGTGTCGTAACTTGGTTATGCAGTATGCACTATGCGGAGACACAGTGTTGTGGATTGTTACCTTGATGGTCGCTAGGTGGACTCACAGTATTGTTAATTATTATGTTGACGTTCACTAGTTGGTACCATCCGTGGAAGCCAGGGGTCGTTGCGCTGCGATACAATATATCGTAATCTCCATAAACTGAATCATCCGTGGGAACCGCTCAAATATTTTTGACAATTTGAAGACGGATACACGACTGGAGGGAATCTTAATATAATGAACACACAATATGACATGACGAAAGGCCAACCACATTCCTCGTAGGCGATTTCATTTGTTACACTCACACACGCGCACTCTCTAGAAGGTGGTAATTTAGGATGGTAACTTCACCTTAACTATGTCAACAGTTACTAACTGGGAATTTGTCAGTATCTTAAAACTAAGCTAATGTGTGTACTAGACTGTTTTCGGAGTTTTTTCCGAGATGTCTTTTGCTAAATTTTAAAATAGTAGCATCATTTATATAACGCGGCAAACATTAAAACCTATCATTCTATCACATCACTAACCTCAGACACCTATGCACGCACATACTCACGCACGCCCACAACACGAACATTGTTCCATGGTATATTGGGATGGAAAAGTAACCGTAAAATAGGGACAGATAATGCGTGACAGACATCGGAGATGGACACCACATGTGTGACGTGTTTAACAGATGCAACTTTCTAAATCTGGATTAAGCTGAATCGTCGTGGACAAAAACTATTCAAAAACACCCACGTACAAATCACTCATTTTATTCCGCTGATTCGGCACGCCTCACATTAGAAGCATATGCACAGCAAACAGGCATTCTACACTTAGATATACAACAACCCCATATTATAATATAGCACAGCCAATAACTGTCAAGGCTAAAAACGTGTTCTTTACTTAGCGCCTCAAAATGACTTATAACATTTCATTAAAGATTATATATGATGTGCTGAGATCCAGTTTGAAAAATATAGTATAACGGTAATGAGTAGTGATTTTGTCTAAGCTGTTGTGACCGTAATCTAGAGTTGTGCAATGAAGCTATTGTAAAATATTTTCCTGGCGACATAACACTTGGAAACGAATAACGATCATCCACGTTTCAGAGAGGGTGAACTTCCAGTAGTTGCGATGTTCGGTTACTGAACAGAAGAATTGAGTCAGTACGAAAATAAACCAAAATCACTTCAATCGTTGAGTGTCATTTTGAACTGTCTAAGACTGTTTACGCCTTGGTGAAGACGACGTATCTGTTTCACATCCGCTAGGTCAAATATTATCCGCTGGATGTCGCTACACGTTAATGGACAAAGGTGCGCGATGGTTGCTGTTTGATTCTGAAGAAAAAAAAAACACAATTAGTGAATCCATCATTTGAAGGCATTCTAGTTATTTCATCGTTCATAGTAAAATAATTGCAAAATCAGATCAATGGAGGTCGTTTAATGGAGAAAGTTACTATATGAATGATTTGCAAACAACTGCGTCTTAACTATTCGATGGTCAAGTTAATTTAGGTTCGATGCTTAAAATATGTGATGAACCATTTCATTTCACTAAGAAATATAATATAATTAGTAATACCTCTTGTAAATATATATATATATATATATATATATATATATATATATATATATATATATATATATATATATATATATATACAAGAGGAAAACTTTTCTTGTATGCCTTAGTGTAAATAAAGAAACAAATGGTTCATCACTTATTTTAAGTACCGAACCTGCATTAATTTGACCATGGAATAGTTAAGACGCAGTTGTTTGCAAATCATTCATATACTAACTTTCTTCACTAGTGTTCTCAATTTCTGCAAACGAATCATTATTATTTATAT
>JAODUO010000868.1:0-17500 GCA_025642075.2 Ridgeia piscesae | reverse complement strand
TATATATATTATATATGTATTATATATATATATATATGTATATATATATATATATATATATATATATATATATATATATACATACATATAATACATATATATAATACATATATATAATACATATATAATACATATATATATATATGTATACATAATACATACAATATATATGTATATATATATATATATATATATGTATATATATATATGCGAAATGCACACGTACACAACACCCACGCATTCCCACACACAGACACTCACCATATTATACAAACTTACATGTCGCCTTGTTCTTCTTCGGATGCAATACACGAACGTTCCCATGTCCTGCAAACAGACAGCTACTATAACACAATATACAAGCCAACTTTCCCAGTCATGCTTTGAAGCAAATGTTATAACCAGCGCAAATGAGTCTCAATATTGCACACCACTGTTTCAGCGTTCCACATAAAACTGATTGTGTGCTCACACATACGAAGTAACACAATCTTAACATGTGGGTGATAGTGCTGGTGCTTGTGTTAATTAAGCTAAAGCGATTTTGAAGCGATGACATTTTTCCGACATCCGGCGTTATTTGTAGATGGAATAATCATCTTTACATGATGTATACAAATATGAAATTCCGCTGAAGGAACTCCACAGGTAGCCAATAATTGTTTACCAACTATTTTAGGACGCGCGAAACAGCCAATGAGAATACAGCTGGACGAGTGAAATAATGTCGGATAGACTTCAGAAGTACGAAAATATTGCGTTATTTCGCTCAGTTCCAAGTCTGTTTCAATATGTATCGATTCCATACTGACGGAGTGAAATCCGTTATGAAGCATCGCGCAACTGGGCCACAACTATGACGCAGAGGAGTGAAAAATGTTTCATACATGTGGTTTGTTTGTCATTAAAGCGAGGACTGAGCTGTTTTATCGCCCACACCCCGTCGGCGGTAATCTTTGTACTAGTCGGTACAGAAACAAAACAGCTCTTTTCAGAGCTACCCATATATTCGTAGAAGAATTTGCTACCATTGAATTGATGTGTCTTGCTTATTTTCCTAAACAATCTAAAACTGATCAAATCATATCATTAACGAGCCCTTACTAGGCATTACGTCTATATATGACAGTGACCTAAACAAAACAAATAGTTTTTTGCTTGCGGCTGGGTACATTGTAAGTTATTAACAGCGTTGCTTTAAAGGAATGTGGAATGGCGGCTGCTAGAAAATCAAAATGTGTGTCTACCTTTCTCCAGTGTATTGTCCTAATTAAAGTTTTAATAGTAGCAGTGACCTATCTTTTGTATGACTGGGTGATTATAAATCCAATAAAACAGTCATAAATGTATAGTTAAGAATTTGGTTTCTGCCACATATCGCTTTCTGCCTCACCATGATTATACGGATGTATATCATATTAAATATAGTCAGAAACATATTATGTTTGTATCAAAGGGAAAATTTTACTCTTTTGCTGTAGGTAACAAAGCAGGTATAGGTTTGTAAAAGAGCTTTGTATTCAGCCACACACACACACACACACAATATATATATATATATATATATATATATAATATATATATTTTTATATACATACATGCATGCATGCATGCATGCATCATCATACATACATACATACATACATACATACATACATACATACATACATACATACATACATACATACATATTTACACAATCCATATAATCCACATAACATAATACAATGTAAATGTATTATCTAATAATATTATAATACACAAATCAGGGCCCACTGACCACCTCAGGATTCCATGTCACTAGTTAAAAAGTTATATATCTCAAATTAAACAACGGTTACAGCGTTTTGAGAAGTATTTTCATACCAAATACGAAAATGTGACTTCCGGCCATGCGCCATAATTCATGAACATTATTTAAACAAATGCAATGTATAAATTGTATCATATGACATTCAAAACAACTGTTCACATTGATCACCACAGGAATGTTAACAAACAGCTCATGGTGTTTCCTGTTTATACATTGAATATTTTGCATTTTGTCGCACACTGATGATTTTGAACATGATGAGGCAGAAAGCGTATGTCATATGAAATAAATATAGTCTTAGGAATATTGTATTTCACAAAAAAATATTCATTTTACACTTTGCTTGCATGTCAGTGATGAAACAAGTGGTTCTGATGTTGATATGTTGCTCAAATATTTCAAAACTGTTGGTGAAAACAGCATATTATGGTTATGTATGGCATAATTTCCAGAAACCAGTACCCACATGGATCTTTGCACAATTATTATACAACATCAGCAGTTATAAAAGTGAAAAACGTGTTTAGCTGTAAAATAGTTTGCTACAGCTATACATATTCAGTGTAAATGTACATTAAAACAACCAACAGTACTTTCTGCACATATAAAACCACATATTAATTTATTGTACAAAGCTCTGCAGATATTCATTTGTGTCTTCCGCTGTTCATTCATCACCTTCTTTCTGACCTTTTCATATAGACTTCTGTACATCACTTTCTCATCAATCAATTTGCTGGTTTGATACAATGAAAGGGTAAGCAAAACGTCAGGTTTGTTATGAATGTGTTCAGTATAAGCAAACTGTGATAATATCATTTTGTTTTGTATGACCATCAGTACGATTACTACAGTACAAAGCACAATCCCCTTCTTGTCATATTTAAATCATATGAAGTGTAACAGTAGCTTCTTAGTACAATTAAAAAAGTAGTAAGAGAAGTCCAAATAGTGATATATAATGCAGTCTCCAAATTAAAAATCTTAAGACATGAGGTATTCAGGTGAAATGCTGCTGGAATTCCACTATATAATATTATTTACTTATTACATGTATATTTTCAAATTTGATTGACATATTTCTTGTCATACATATTAATGGTACAATTTTTTATTGCAAATAATAATTATGTATTAAAACAATTTCTAGTTGTTGGGTCGAGAAAGGTATTTTCCATCAATATATTTTCATAGCACAAACCTCCCTTTCCTTCCTTGCCTGTGCATACATCTAAGTCCATGAGATGTTTCCCCACTTGTGTTATGGCCATTAATGCCAAGGGGCACTTGTAAGTTTCCATCTAGATTTTTTCCAAATGTCCCATGTGGGAATAAAAGTTGGGAAGATCTTCTGGTGTGATGTCCAAACCAAACCAAATTATATATAAAGGCACTCGTCGACATACATAAATTATTGTTTAAATAAAATAGCAGACGGTAATTTCACATTTAAGCACATTGAATAAGATATCACTAATTTACCCAAAACATGTAGCTTTAGAAGCCATGCCACAGCCCCCCCACCTGTGCTGTTTGCTCTGTCAGTATGGTGTGAATGACTGGCCATGGTTTCTAGCTCCAGAACCCTGACTGGGTCTGGGCAGTTAGCTACTAAATCCATGTATTTAATGTTTAAGTGTAAACTGTAAGGTGTTTTACCATTTTAGCTTCTTCCCATTATAGCGAATTTGTATTCCCGTTGTAGCACTAATTAAGTTTGACAGCTGAACTAGTCCCTTTATAGCTACTTTTATATTTCTCCATTTCACAATATAACAAGATAAGGGAGCATTAACTATTTCATCTCCATCCATGTCCATGAGAGGTGGATGGCTTTGATGAAAGTGTGTCCCACTGAGAAACTTCCACAATTGATAACTTTTAACACATATTTTGAGGAGACAGGGCTTGGTGATGATTCAAAGATCTCCATGGACATGTGGAATGTCTACACAAATGAGCAAACAACCATGTCGAGGGATGGAATTCCAAGGTCGCAAAAGTGTTGGGGAAACACCATCTCACATCTTCCAGTTCATGTTTGCTAAACATGATGCTGCAATCCCACATGCTATTCTGCTATGTATTTATACATGCTATTCTGTACTCTGTACAAGTAATTTAAAACATATGTTTTGCACAGGTGTTTTATGGTATATTTTTCATTTTAATTAACTGATAGGTACATTTATATATAATTCTTATGACTTTAAAATGCGTCCATCATTAAGACATTTCATGTAAACATCTCACATTAATCTAAAATAGTTAATGCTCCTTCTTGCTGTCCCCTCCTGAATTGTGTAATCCAATAAGTAGCTGTAACAGGACTAGTTTGCCTGCTAAACTTAACGAGTTGCTATAATGGGAAAACATAGATATATAAATTGTTTTGTAATCACTCCATCCCTGGATCCAAGATTATAGGCCCATTCCACTTCTACCAACTATTTCAAAAATACTTGAACAATTATCTTATTCAATGTCTCTAGGCTTTTGTTTAATCAACAGTATAGTTTCTGACCGAAACATTCAACACAATATGTGGCACTAAAATTAGTAGATAGAATAATAACCCAACTGGATCAAGATGAAAAATCTATTAATGTCTATATAGATCTTTCCAATCCTTCGATACTATTGATCATATTATTTTACTTGATCAATTTAAATAGTATAGTGTACATGGAACAAATCTTAACTTATTCAGCAGCTACCCAGACATCATAAACAATACATGGAAATTAACAACATCAAATCAAATATGTTATCAATAACAACAGGTGTACCACAAGGTTTAACCATAGGACTAATATTATACAGTAATGATTTTGCACAAGCCAGTAAAATGCTTAGCTTTCTCATTTATGCTGAAGATACAATCACAGCAAGTACACTAAACATGTTCAATTATAACATACATGAACAAAATTTAGATTATTTAATAAACGAAGAACTCTTAAGATAAATGAATGATCAAAATCAACAAAGTATCACTAAATGTAGCAAAATCTAAATATATGAAATTTAAAACGGCAAAGAAAAATATATATATATACTCACTCTGAAGATAGAAAATGTAAATATTGAACAAGTTGACGAATAACGATTCTAGGGTTTATTTATAGAAAAACAATTAACTGGAAAAAGAACGCTGAAAACATATTCTAAAATAATCAGAACTTAAACAAATTAAAACATATTACCTCTAGATATAAATAAATATATTATTGAATTAATTTCATTATTGCATCATGGCATGGGGCTTTGAATCAAATATAATAACAACTATGAGGTACATAGTCATGATAACAAGGCTAAACATAAAATATGCACTTATCAAAATAGACACGGTTTTGCAAAAACGTCTTCGGTATAATTTGCAACAATAATTAAATTACCTTCCTGAAATACCTAGGGGTAGTTAAAGACAAACATAGCTCACATAGATTTGCCAAGTATGTGAAACTCTATTTCTTACCAAATTATCAAGTAACATGCACTAAGCAAAACATGTATGCAACATTTAGAATCAACAACCACCTATCAGTTTTACACAGTATGACTATTTGCAACAGTGCAAACAACAAAAACATGTTCTGTAAAGGCATCTTCATAATATTTTTTTTGTTTCTGGAAGAATTGCCGACTCAAACGACCTAAGGTCAGGTATAACTGTATTTTTCTTGTTATAAGTCATAAAGATGTCATATTTGTGACAAAGAAGCATAATGATATATCAGAAGCAAAAAATTGAATAACCCCATTATGACAAGTCACATGACCAAAGATAAATATAATAGTGCATTTTTAAAGCACAGTTTCGTTGTTATTACTGAATGTAATGCCAACACATTATATTTTAATCTGAACTAAAAGAAACAAGATCAAACAAATATTTTAAAATAAATTATTATGTAGTTTCAACACTAAGCTAACCTTTCTAGATATATTGTCATATGTTGACATGCATGGCTAAAAAAGGAGAAAACAGTGTTTAAATCCTTGGTACATCTTTACTACATATTTACTGACAAGGCTATTTCACTTAGAAAGCTCCAGTTTCACAGTTACCATCAGCTAGTGCTTGTACCAGCCTGCACAACCTGCCTCCTCTTTCTACCTGTCTTGGCTGCTTCTGTTACTTGCTTTTCAGCTGACATCAATCCTTTGTAGTCAATGCCATATAAACCTGCTTTCATGGCAGCACCCTGCTTGAGATGCAACTTAATGTTTTCACCATAAGTGTTTTTCAAGTTCATGATAGCACCACATGCCTTGCATATAAAAATGTACTGTAGTTGCAAGGCCTGCGCCAAACTCTCTTACATCATATCCACTGTGCTGACATGTAGGACACGGAAACTGTTCGACAAACTTCACCAGTGGTTGAATGTCAGATAACCGATATCCACTCAGTGGCTCATCACCAACGGCTGGTTCAGGCTGTAGAACACCGGGTTTCTGAGCTGAAGAGCTCCGTGGCAGTGTTGTTTGCTATTGCAGTTCAGATCCAGCGGTGGCCAATAATCTTGTATATCGATTGCCATGAAATGTTTTTGGGGGGCGACCACTCATCTCTTTTGATGACATCTGTACGTGAGATATATTTAAATAAACATGGTTATAAAGTGTGATGTATACATTAAATTATGTGGGTTTCTAGCTATTTAGAAAACATTTTGAAAAGCACACAAGACAAGTACCACATTTTAATTTTATTTAGTCCAGGTTTGGCCTACATGATTCTTAGAGAATACCAATGTGATTTAATATGGGCTCTATTTTAAATGACATTAAACTATAAACCCATCAAGATAATATTTACGTTAACAATTACTACATAATTACTGGCATTGTCATTGGCAGCAATACAACAGCAAGCAATAAAAAGCCAATATCAACTCGGTCCCAGTACAGACAAAATACTACAACTTCACGTCACATCGTCTGTCTGTCTGCACCATTTATTCAACATTTGTTTTGATACATAAGGAATACATATACATACCTGAAAATGCTTGTCAATCCCATGTATGATAGTTAACTAAATCATCACTGTGTCTTATACTGTGGTGGCTCTAGCAAACTCCGGCTCTCTCCGTGGATTGGTCGATCCAGCCACAGTTGAAATAAATGGTGGGTAGTATACATTGTGTGTGTGTGTGTGTGTGTGTGTGTGTGTGTGTGTGTGTGTGTGTGTGTGTGTGAGTGTGTGTGTGTGTGTGTGTGTGTGTGTGTGTGTGTGTGTGTGTGTGTGTGTGTAATGTATATGTATATGTATATGTATATGTATATATATATTATATATACACACACACACACACATATATATATATATATATATATATATATATATATATATATATATATATATATATATATATATATATATATAAGGCTAAATGCTGCATAGGAGACCAGTGCATATACGACCGCCTACAGGAGACCGGCCCTATATTTTTATGTAACTGATTTTCCAATTATGCCTAATTGGAACATAGTCAGTAATACAAATACACACCACATACTATAATATTGTTATGATATTGTAATAAATAACATATATACCAAAAAATCGGTCTCCTTAAAACAGATATGCTTAGATGCTGCCTACGGGAGACCGGTGTGTAATCGGTAGTTAGTTATTAGTTACACTTATTTGCAGTAGTATATAGTTAACGCCGATCTGGTATATCCAAAATCCAATACAACGATAACAATAACAACGTAAATATATATGCAGATACACAAATTGACAGCGCCGCATTTAAAAATTGTACAAAGTATTGCTAGGAGATCCGTCACGTATTTGTTTTATTAATGTGTCTATGTTTTTATTAAAATCAATACATATCAAACAAGCTTATTGTACACTGAGCACGGAACGCTAACCCCTCAATCATATATAGGAAAATATTTAGACTATAAGCACTTCTCTGCGGGGGTCCCGTACGCGGCACCTTATGCACATAAATACATATAGGTGTCTGCAATAAATGTGCTCAAAACCAATTAAAGTATAAAATAAAGTTTATAATAATTGCATAAGTTAATTTCTTTATATCTAAACTATCTCCAGGATAATCATTAAATAAAATGCATTAGTTACGCAATCACACATCAAAACTTTAAGGAGCGTATAGGTGTCTCCCGTACGCGTGTGCTATATGCATAACTGGTCTCCCGTAGGTGGTGTTTAACCTTATATATATATATATATATATATATATATATATATATATATATATATATATATTATATATATATATATATACATATATATATCATATATATATATATATTTTATATATATATATATAATATATATATATATATATATATATATATATATATATATATATATATATATATATATATATAGAACATATATAATATATTTTTATATTTTATATATATTTATAAAAAATATATATTTTATATATATATATATATAAAAAATATATATATATATATATATATATATATATATATATATAATATATAAAAATATATATATATACAAAATAAGATAAATGTAAAATATTTAGAATCCTATATTTTTTATATTTTATTTTTTATAAATATAATATAAAATATTTAATAAATATATATATATAGAATATATATATATATATATATATATATATATATAAAATATATATATATAGTATTTATATATATGGATATATAAATAAATATATACATAAATAAATAATATATTATATATATTATTATAATATATATATATATATATATATATATATATATATATATATATATATATATATATATATACATATATATATACATATATATATATATTATTATATATACATATATATATATACATATATATATATATATATATATATATATATATATATATATATATATATATATATATATATATGTATATTATTTAGCCCAGTAAACCGTAAACACAATAGCAGCTCGGCCTAAACCATTAATACCGCCACGTTACGTCCAGTACAGTTCACAGAGCCTTACCGCAATGTAACTATAACATATGATTGCTATAAACGGTTACGTGTTTAAGTAAACTTTCTTACATACACACGTAGATGGTATATACACACAAACACACACGCCCACATGAAAACAACAAAGAGATTTTGATTTCGTCCTATCAAGTTAAAATACGATAACACTACGCAACTTTCATCGATGTGTGAATGTTTTAATACACTGTAGTCAGAACTCAACTTTACATAAAACGAATACTCCATACGAAATAGTTTTAATTAGTGTATAGTTGTATTCTGTTTTCTAAATGCCGAATACGTTGATAACACTGTTGGTTCTGTATCAGTTTGAACAAATACGACATCTCCAATAACTCGCCTGACTCTAACTAAACAGTTGAAACCATTAATATTTCATTTACCTTTGTTGCTGGGAATTGATACAGCATCTGAAGAAAAGGACATTATTGTTTTGTTTGAATCTCTGCATACATACACAGTTACATTAGTCAATTTAAAACAAGGATTATACTCCACGCCATTTCTGCACCAATTGTAGTCTTCATACAGCCAGGCATCCTCTTACACGACAAACAGACCAATTCCACTGTTTAAGTCACACATAAATGGCGTAAATCATCTGTTGAATTATAATTTGGGTAATCCTATAACTCTGTAGCATCTGTAAATACTATGATGGCTAGCAATATTTGGCGCGATGTTTATTGTGTTGCAGAAAAACGGTCAAGTGTAAAGAGAACTGATATGTAATGGACAATTAACGCCCTAAAACGGACATTACCACAAGGAACATAATATGGCAATACAAACAGTGGGAGATGGAGTTAAGGCTAGACAAACTGACAGACAATGTGGGCCGGTAACTAATTTAATGTATACACTACTTTACACTACACAACACAAGACCACATCACATCAAACCAAACCATACTAAATTTAATTATGACTGCCCTAGGCTAGGTAGATGGCATTTGATGCAGGTATATACCATTGGTTTCGGTCGCCGTTGATTTTATTTTGCTTGCTGTGTCACAGTATTACGGATGTGACTGATGTCTTTTAAATAATACTATACATTAGAGCACCATCTGCTATCTGCGTGTCATACTGTCCACAAAGACAACTTTGAGGACTTAGTCTTAGGTGTCAAAGAGCATGGTTAAATGTTTCCGGGGTCATGCTGTTACTATCTGCGACTGTCCTTTCATTAAACTATTTATTTTAATTAAACTTATTTTAGTTACAGTTTTGATTACACATTTGTGTTTGTGGAGGCATTTTACTTATGATTTCTCGTGGGTGTGCATTTTCAGCATAGTTGTGCAATGTAATGTAATGTAATGTAATGTAATGTAATGTAATGTAATGTAACGTAACGTAACGTAACGTAACGTAACGCAACGCAACGCAACGCAACGCAACGCAACGCAACGCAACGCAACGCAACGCAACGCAACGCAACGCAACGCAACGCAACGCAACGCAACGCAACGCAACGCAACGCAACGCAACGCAACGCAACGCAACGCAACGCAACGCAACGCAACGCAACGCAACGCAACGCAACGCAACGCAACGCAACGCAAGGCAACGCAACGCAACGCAACGCAACGCAACGCAACGCAACGCAACGCAACGCAACGCAACGCAACGCAACGCAACGCAACGCAACGCAACGCAACGCAACGCAACGCAACGCAACGCAACGCAACGCAACGCAACGCAACGCAACGCAACGCAACGCAACGCAACGCAACGCAACGCAACGCAACGCAACGCAACGCAACGCAACGCAACGCAACGCAAACCGCAACGCAACGCAACGCAACGCAACGCAACGCAACGCAACGCAACGCAACGCAACGCAACGCAACGCAACGCAACGCAACGCAACGCAACGCAAGCAAGCAACGCAACGCAAGGCAAGGCAAGGCAAGGCAACGCAAGGCAACGCAAGGCAACGCAAGGCAACGCAAGGCAACGCAAGGCAACGCAAGGCAAGGCAAGGCAACGCAAGGCAAGGCAACGCAAGGCAACGCAAGGCAACGCAAGGCAACGCAACGCAAGGCAACGCAAGGCAAGGCAAGCAAGGCAAGGCAAGGCAAGCAACGCAAGGCAACGCAAGGCAAGCAACGCAACGCAACGCAACGCAACGCAACGCAACGCAACGCAACGCAACGCAACGCAACGCAACGCAACGCAACGCAACGCAACGCAACGCAACGCAACGCAACGCAACGCAACGCAACGCAACGCAAGGCAAGGCAAGGCAAGGCAACGCAACGCAACGCAACGCAAGGCAACGCAAGGCAACGCAAGGCAACGCAAGGCAACGCAACGGCAAGGCAACGCAAGGCAACGGAAGGCAACGCAAGCAACGCAAGCAAGCAACGGCAACGCAACGCAACGCAAGGCAACGCAACGCAACGCAACGCAACGGCAACGCAACGCAACGCAACGCAACGCAAGCAACGCAAGCAACGCAAGCAAGCAACGCAACGCAAGGCAAGCGCAAGGCAACGCAAGGCAAGCAAGGCAAGCAAGGCAAGGCAACCAAGGCAACGCAAGGCAAGGCAACGCAAGGCAAGGCAAGGCAAGGCAAGGCAAGGCAAGGCAACGCAACGCAACGCAACGCAACGCAACGCAACGCAACGCAACGCAACGCAACGCAACGCAACGCAACGCAACGCAACGCAACGCAACGCAACGCAACGCAACGCAACGCAACGCAACGCAACGCAACGCAACGCAACGCAACGCAACGCAATGCAATGTCATTTAATGTGATTTAACAGTACAGTGTCAATGTCATTTAATGTGATTTAACAGTACATTACATTACATTACATTACATTACATTACATTACATTACATTACATTACATTACATTACATTACATTACATTACATTACATTGCATTGCATTGCATTGCATTGCATTGCATTGCATTGCATTGCATTGCATTGCATTGCATTGCATTGCATTGCAGCGCAGCGCAGCGCAGCGCAGCGCAGCGCAGCGCAGCGCAGCGCAGCGCAGCGCAGCGCACGCAGCGCAGCAGCATCGCATGCGCAGCGCAGCGCAGCGCAGCGCAGCGCAGCGCAGCGCAGCGCAGCGCAGCGCAGCGCAGCGCAGCGCAGCGCAGCGCAGCACATTAAACAATTATGATAACACTAATACGCGGGCTGTTTTTATGTTAATAATATGGCTTGTGTCTTGCGTTGACGAAGGTGCTTTGACGCCACCTCGGAGGTCACGAAACCGACTATCTTTTCGAATTGGAATAGATTGTCACTACGGGCAAAATTCACGATTAGTTGCACACGTTACAGCGGCTGAAGACCGGTTAAAGCAATGAGAGAACGTTTCCTAATAGCAGAACTACCAATACCACTACACAGGTAAGTGTTGCGATGAGATGAAGATGATGTCGTGAACGTCTTGCAAGTCTCCACACAGAAAAAGCATTAAGTCTCTGTAATAATAATGATAATAAAACTTTATTTGTTAACACCATCAAATCCGGGAAGACTGTCCCATTCACGAGTGTATACATAGAGCAAATGCAAATAGCTAAACTTTGTTATGATAAATCTGCGTATACTGATAAAAAGATAGTAATAATGATGTAAAGTAGGGGTACGCAGTGATAAAATGCCATGTAGAATAGGCTATGTATAAAATAAGTCATTTATATATTTACTTATTAAATTATATTCTTTGACATTATTATTGTACATATGAAATTTAATACTAATAAGCTGCAATGCTGCAGTGATAGTAATAAATAAAAAGATTAATAATATATATATATATATATATATATATATATATATATATATATATATATATATATATATATATATATCGTAACTAGTTTCAAGACATTTTATTGTCTTTATATATGATATGATATGATATGATATGGTATGGTATGGTATCGTATCGTATCGTATCGTATCGTATCGTATCGTATCGTATCGTATCGTATCGTATCGTATCGTATCGTATCGTATCGTATCGTATCGTATCGTATCGTATCGTATCGTATCGTATCGTATCGTATCGTATCGTATCGTATCGTATCGTATCGTATCGTATCGTATCGTATCGTATCGTATCGTATCGTATCGTGGCGCAGCACATTAAACAATTATGATAACACTAATACGCGGGCTGTTTTTATGTTAATAATATGGCTTGTGTCTTGCGTTGACGAAGGTGCTTTGACGCCACCTCGGAGGTCACGAAACCGACTATCTTTTCGAATTGGAATAGATTGTCACTACGGGCAAAATTCACGATTAGTTGCACACGTTACAGCGGCTGAAGACCGGTTAAAGCAATGAGAGAACGTTTCCTAATAGCAGAACTACCAATACCACTACACAGGTAAGTGTTGCGATGAGATGAAGATGATGTCGTGAACGTCTTGCAAGTCTCCACACAGAAAAAGCATTAAGTCTCTGTAATAATAATGATAATAAAACTTTATTTGTTAACACCATCAAATCCGGGAAGACTGTCCCATTCACGAGTGTATACATAGAGCAAATGCAAATAGCTAAACTTTGTTATGATAAATCTGCGTATACTGATAAAATGATAGTAATAATGATGTAAAGTAGGGGTACGCAGTGATAAAATGCCATGTAGAATAGGCTATGTATAAAATAAGTCATTTATATATTTACTTATTAAATTATATTCTTTGACATTATTATTGTACATATGAAATTTAATACTAATAAGCTGCAATGCTGCAGTGATAGTAATAAGCATAAAAACGATTAATAATATATATATATATATATATATATATATATACGTAACTAGTTTCAAGACATTTTTATTGTCTTTATATATGATATGATATGATATGGTATGGTATGGTATCGTATCGTATCGTATCGTATCGTATCGTATCGTATCGTATCGTATCGTATCGTATCGTATCGTATCGTATCGTATCGTATCGTATCGTATCGTATCGTATCGTATCGTATCGTATCGTATCGTATCGTATCGTATCGTATAGTATAATATAATATAATATAATATAATAATAATAAGTAAAGCAAAAATATACTGGTCTTCGTGTAAGACTAGTTATGTAGAAAATAAAAATGTATTTAAAATAGTTATGTAATAAACGAAAATGTCTTGAAACTAGTTACGTAGAAAATAAAAGTGTCTTTGGCGCTTTACAGCAAGTGTGGCAATAGGGGTTCCACCAAAAGACCAAACAATTAACAAGTAATATATTTCAGATTACCTGAAGAACAAAAATAGATGCACACATACTACCATTTCCCTTCCGTCACAATTTGCAGCGAACTAAACAACAGGCGTTATATAAGTACCATATTACTATGAATATTATGCAGCAAATGCATTATGTATCACGAAGATGTTCACGCTTGTATTGAGGTCAACAATCCTTAGAAATAATTGAATTTTGTGTGTGCTTTGGACCCAAAGGAGTTCAAATGTGACATCATATCCTGGATCTATTATAATTAATGTCAAGAAGCAAATTTGAACTATGGTTTTAGCTGTCCAAGATGTGACGCCTGTTAAAAATTGACCTGAATCACGCCACTAGTAATATTACGGCTACTGGTTTGCAAAAAAAGAAAAAATTTACTCAATTGGCAAAATTAAAAACTTGTTGTGTTGTGCAGGAAAACGTAATTTGTACTAATTACCAAAGGGCGTGATGTTGCTAATTAACGTTAATTAACTGGAACGTTAATTAACTGGGGAAATGTTCAACGTTAGTCATGTTAAGCAACCGTTCAGTTGAAATAATAAAACAACTGCGCTTTATAGAGAACGCTAACTATAATGGAATATTAACAAAATGGACATAGCGAAGTTTGACTACTTTCACCCTTAATACGAAAGGGGATATAAAGGAGATGTCGAAGGAGCAAATGTATGATGAAAAACATAATGCCGCAGCAGACGTTATTCATGCATGATTCCTTGCGTGTCTGCAGTATTTAGGACAATGACGCTATTGTTTTATTATTCAAATGTCAGAGGGGACCGAAAGTATCATAACACAAAGCAATGACAGAACTGAACCCAACATTAATGACAACAATGAGAATATCTGTCAAAAGAAACGTGAATCAAATTCAGTTTATAAATTGGTCGCAGTCGTTATTCGGATAAGAAAACAACATTGAAATGGAAATATACATTATATAACCATACAATTCGGTGCATTCAACGTAATTATGTGCAATTCATTTATGTATGGTTTTACTGTTTTTTCGTTGAGTCAATATTCAATATTGGTCATACATACTTCTTTCACAATTGACACCCGTATATCCGGTAGCGCATTTGCAAGTGTAGTTGTTCAGAGCATAAGTACAGTTGCCCTCGTTCTCGCACGGGTTACTCATGCAGTCATCAATGTCTACAATATGGTGATAATTGTTTTATGGAAAGCCGTATAAGTTCAGTACAGAATGCATTAACAAACACGACGCGGCTAAACAAATTATGTCACACTGGGGAGCGGTGGTCGCGCGGTAGAGCGCCGGACTGTCAATCGAGGGGACGTTGGTGCAATCCCACCTACCGCCGTTTCGAAACTTAGGCAATTTTTTCACCCCACATTTGCCTGTGTCTTTCGGAAGAGACACTAAAAGCCGGTGGTCCCTTCTGTCTGGTGTCTATGCCAGGGGAAGAAAAAGATCCCACACAGGGGGTAAATGTGTAACCTGTAGTGTACTCACAAATTCTACAGAAGAACAACTCCTGCGTTAGCCCATGTTTGAGCTGTTTGGAGGTAATCACCTAAGACCTAAGACCACACACGGGCTATTTGTGTAAGTGTATTGTCACATTTACGAGCTATTGCAAAGACAACATTGTACACATTTTTGTTTTGCCATTAGCATATTTCATTTAGACAGGTTTAGTTGGGCAGCTCTTTTAATATGGCTAATATATATCGTGAGATATAAATTATTGTCTTATAGCACAATCTTTAGTTAGTACTAATTGCATAGTATTAACAACGAAATCAGTTACAGGAAACATATTGTAATATTATCCATCATAGCTTAAATTAAATCAGCGTACATTCAAGATAATTACTAGCAAGGTGTTTTAGTCAGCCTTCAGTAAAAATAATTGGCCTGAATATTTGTGCTCGTATTGGTTTAATATGTAATGGTGGTATGACAATTGGTATAATACCAACCAGCCATTTGTAAGACGTACTTGTTTGGCAGTTGGCATCACATAAGCCAGCAATGACGTTCAGATAAAGGACACAGAAATGGTAGATATTCATACGAATGAAATGTTTGATACGACGCATACGACAGTGGCATTCAGTGTAATTTATTTAATGTGGTAGCTAACACTATTCACGTATAATTCCTTGAGCTTCTGCATGCCAGTGTTTTGGTCAGCAAACTAATACATTGTTATTAGAGACTCGTTGCCGAATAACATCAATCGTGACAGAACACTACGCTATACGCTATACTTGAACACAAAATCAATAGGGTTCAGAAGAGCTAAAGTAGGTTAATATGACCAGAAATCAATATTTACCAATAATGTCACACGCTACTACAGCACAGCAGCAATCACCCTTCACGCAAGAAAGTCTGCGTGCCGAAACATGTTCGGTACACTGCCCACAGTTGTTAATTGGATAAAAAAGCAACATTGCAATGACAATCGACATTACATGACAGCTCTATTCGATACACTCATATATAATTATTTTTGTGGTTTCACTTCTGTTTCATGCTGGTTCTGACATACTTGTTTCACAGTCGACACCCGTGTATCCGGTAACACATTTGCATGTATAGTTGTTCACTCCATCAGTGCATACCCCACCATTCTTGCATGAGTTGCTTTTGCAGTCGTCAATGTCTGCAACGTAAATATATTTTGCAGACGAAATACATTTTAGGTCAATAAAGAATACATACCTAAGCACGAAGCTGCTTACAAATTATTGCGTAACACGTGTAGTGAGTATCTTGTCACGTTGTAGTGCAGAAGCTATTATTATTATAGTATAATTCTTTGCGTTTCTGAATAGCAGTATTTGGGACAGATTATGCTTATGTTAGTAGAGAATTACTGCGTGCCGCATAAATCATGTCACAAAGAAATAACTCAATCCAAAATGCAGTAACAAACAGTTGAATGATACGTATTCATATGTCACTCATCACAAATTCATTTTACTCGCCTGTATACATGATTTTCTGTCTGAATATGATGAATATTTGTGAAGGAATAGTGTTTGCGCGCTACTGTTGGATGCTTCTCAGATAGGTCGAAATGGTATTTAGTAGAACAGGTCTGCCACTGAGTAATGTATAACGAGCAATAGACAATCCTAAGAATTGAGTACTGCCTTTTTTTGGAACACGGCTTTTTTACCTAAAGTTATTCGTGTGTAGTTAGCTGCGTTTCTGCATGCCAGTATTTAGAGTAGAAACACTACTCCGATGAAGACACTCACTGCGGTTTGTATGAATCATGATACAAAGATTGGTTGCTGAGTTTAAGAGTGATTAACGTAACCAATACTTACTAAGAATTTGACATGCTACCATAGCATTACAGTTACCCGTCGCGCGATAATCTCCGCATGATGGGAGATAGATGAATACTATTCGGCTTACTGGGT
>JAODUO010000867.1:590000-603602 GCA_025642075.2 Ridgeia piscesae | reverse complement strand
AGGGACACTGAAAGGGAGGAGAAAGGGGGGAGGGAGGGAGGGAGGGAGGGAGGGACACAATGAGGGAAATGAACATAGATAGGGACACTGAAAGGGACAGGGAAAGGATGAGAAAGAGAATGGGAGGGGTGGAATGAGATAGAGGAGGGAGAGATTGAGAGAGAGAGAGAGAGAGAGAGGGACAGGGACAGGGACAGGGACAGGGACAGGGACAGGGACAGGGACAGGGGCAGGGGCAGGGGCAGGGGCAGGGGCAGGGGCAGGGGCAGGGGCAGGGGCAGGGGCAGGGGCAGGGGCAGGGGCGGGGGCGGGGGGGCGGGGCGGGGGCCGGGGCCGGGGCCAGGGGCCGGGGCAGGGGCCCGGGGCCAGGGGCGGGGGCAGGGGCAGGGGCAGGGGCAGGGGCAGGGGCAGGGGCAGGGGCAGGGGCAGGGGCAGGGGGGGCAGGGGCAGGGGCAGGGGCAGGGGCAGGGGCAGGGGCAGGGGCAGGGGCAGGGGCAGGGGCAGGGGCAGGGGCAGGGGCAGGGGCAGGGGCAGGGCAGGGGCAGGGGCAGGGGCAGGGGCAGGGCAGGGGCAGGGGCAGGGCAGGGGCAGGGGCAGGGGCAGGGGCAGGGGCAGGGGCAGGGCAGGGGCAGGGCAGGGGCAGGGGCAGGGGCAGGGGCAGGGGCAGGGGCAGGGCAGGGGCAGGGGCAGGGGCAGGGGCAGGGGCAGGGGCAGGGGCAGGGGCAGGGGCAGGGGCAGGGCAGGGGCAGGGGCAGGGGCAGGGGCAGGGGCAGGGGCAGGGGCAGGGCAGGGGCAGGGGCAGGGGCAGGGGCAGGGGCAGGGGCAGGGGCAGGGGCAGGGGCAGGGGCAGGGGCAGGGGCAGGGGCAGGGGCAGGGGCAGGGGCAGGGGCAGGGGCAGGGGCAGGGGCAGGGCAGGGGCAGGGGCAGGGGCAGGGGCAGGGGCAGGGGCAGGGGCAGGGGCAGGGGCAGGGGCAGGGGCAGGGGCAGGGGCAGGGGCAGGGGCAGGGGCAGGGGCAGGGGCAGGGGCAGGGGCAGGGGCAGGGCAGGGGCAGGGGCAGGGGCAGGGGCAGGGGCAGGGGCAGGGGCAGGGGGGGGCTGGGGCTGGGGCTGGGGCTGGGGCTGGGGCTGGGGCTGGGGCTGGGGCTGGGGCTGGGGCTGGGGCTGGGGCTGGGGCTGGGGCTGGGGCTGGGGCTGGGGCTGGGGCTGAGGCTGAGGCTGAGGCTGAGGCTGAGGCTGAGGCTGAGGCTGAGGCTGAGGCTGAGGCTGAGGCTGAGGCTGAGGCTGAGGCTGAGGCTGAGGCTGAGGCTGAGGCTGAGGCTGAGGCTGAGGCTGAGGCTGAGGCTGAGGCTGAGGCTGAGGCTGAGGCTGAGGCTGAGACGGACGGACGGACGGACGGACGGACGGACGGACGGACGGACGGACGGACGGACGGACGGACGGACGGACGGACGGACGGACGGACGGACGGACGGACGGACGGACGGACGGACGGACGGACGGACGGACGGACGGACGGACGGACGGACGGACGGACGGACGGACGGACGGACGGACGGACGGACGGACGGACGGACGGACGGACGGACGGACGGACGGACGGACGGACGGACGGACGGACGGACGGACGGACGGACGGACGGACGGACGGACGGACGGACGGACGGACGGACGGACGGACGGACGGACGGACGGACGGGCGGGCGGGCGGGCGGGCGGGCGGACGGGCGGGCGGGCGGGCGGACAGACAGACAGACAGACAGACAGGCGGGCTGACAGAGAAACAGTGACAGAAGTGGTGTCCACAACAGAAGATAGACTGAGAGATAACCTGAAAGATAGACTGGAGAGAGAGAGAGAGAGAGAGATAGAGAGGAGAGAGAGAGAGAGAGAGAGAGAGAGAGAGAGAGAGAGAGAGAGAGAGAGAGAGAGAGAGGGGGGGGAGAGGGGAGAGAGAGGAGCGAGAGAGAGAGGAGAGAGGAGAGAGAGAAAGAGAGAGGAGAGAGAGAGAGAGAGAGACACAAACACAGAGAGAGAGAGAGAGAGAGAGAGAGAGAGAGAGAGAGAGAGAGAGAGAGAGAGAGAGAGAGACAGAGAGAACAGAGACACAGAGACACAGAGACACAGAGACACAGAGACACAGAGACACAGAGACAGACACAGAGAGCGAGAGTGAGAGAGAGCGAGAGAGCAACACACACACAGAGACAGAGAGAGACAGAGACACAGAGAGAGAGACACAGAGACAGAGAGACACAGAGACGGACAGACATATACAGTGAGAGACAAATAGAGACAGAGAGAGACACAGAGAGAGACAGAGACAGACAGGTAGGCAGACAGACAGACAGACAGACAGACAGACAGACAGAGCGAGAGAGACATAAAGAGACAAAAGAGAGAGAGAGAGAGAAGAGAGAGAAGAGAGGAGAGAGAGAGAGAGAGAGAGAGAGAGAGAGAGAGAGAGAGAGAGAGAGAGACGAAGAGAGAGAGAAGAAGAGAGAGAGAGAGAGAGAGAGAGAGAGAGAGAGAGAGAGCAGAGAGAGACAGAGAGAGACACAGTGAGACAGAGAGATAGAGAGCGAGAGAAAGACAGAGACAGAGAGAAGGAGACAGGCAGACAGAAAGAGAGAGAGAGAAAGAGAGAGAGAGAAGAGAGAGAGAAAGAGAGAGAGAGAGAAGAGCAAGAGAGGCGCGAGAGCGAGAGTGAGAGAGAGCGAGAGAGAGCGAGAGAGAGTGAGAGAGACACAGACAGAGAGATAGAGAGCGAGAGAAATACAGAGACAGACAGAGATAGGGAGACAGAAACAGAGAGAGAGACAGAGAGAGACAGAGACTAGTCTGTTGGCAGCTCACCATGGATTCTCTGTTCATCTGTTTCTTCACCTCTCAGTGGAGGAACTGAAGCACTCTCTGAGACTCCTCCTAGTCTACACCCCTGTGTCAAACCCCTCAGCCTCACCAACACTCGCTTTCATCACACCTATCTGTTATGCACAATACCTCTAACTTAGGATGGAACTATCGATTACATAAAACTATATTCATATAGGACAAACCTGTCGATTACATACAACAACACTCAGGTCAGACATGTCTGTTGTATACAAGAAAAGTCAGAGAACAAGTAATAACAGAGTATGTTGTCATCACATAATGAACTTGTACTATGCTGCAATCTACCATCACATGACGTAGTCACATTTTCCTGTATTCTACTGTCTCATTACTGTCACTGGACAATACTCATTGTCACGTTACTGTCACATTACATACTTACATTATGCCTTTCTCGACTGTCATATGCCTTACTTACATTGTGCCATATTCGACTGACTCATGCTATATTTACACTGTGCTGTACTCAATTGTCGTATGCCATACTTACATAGTGCCATACTCTATGGTCACAAGCTATAATTACACCATGCCATACTCTACTGTCACATGATGTACTTACATTGTGCCTACTCTATTGTCACATGCCCTACTTACATTATGCTTTAATCTACACTCTCACGCTGTACTTACATTGTGTCATATGCTACTGTCACATGATGTACTTACATTGTACCTACTCTATTGTCACATGCCCTACTTACTTTGTGCTTTAATCTACACTCTCACGCTGTACTTACATTGTGTCATATGCTACTGTCAAATGCTGTACTTACATTGTGCCATATTCGACTGACTCATGCTATATTTACACTGTGCTCTACTCAACTGTCGTATGCCATACTTACATTGTGCCATACTCTACGGTCACAAGCTATACTTACACCGTGCCATACTCTACTGTCACATGATGTACTTACATTGTGCCGTACTGTATTGTCACATGCCATACTTACATTGTGCTTTAATCTACTCTCTCATGCTGTACTTACATTGTGTCATATGCTACTGTCAAATGCTGTACTTACATTGTGTCGTACTCGACTGATAGACTTCTTTGGTATAAACAACTTTGTCATCCTATTTGCACACAAAGAAACACACAAACTTACTTGGATCTCACCTAACCAAAGAGACATGAAACAAATTGACCACCTTCTCATCAGTGGCAAGTGGCGAAATCCTTACAAGATGTACGTTTTAGAAGAGGAGCGGATGTTGGCAGCAATCACCACCTTGTTGTCGCACACATCAAACTGAAGCTTAATAGAACTGTAACAACGACTAGGCTGTTGAAATGGTTCGATGTCTCCAAGTTGAAAGATGCTGGCATCAGACCAGTAGTGCAGTACTAGGACAGAAAGAGGAAACACAATGACTGGACAACAACAAAATATTTCATCAGTTTACTTAAGCAGCTCCATGTGAACAGAACTACAAGGTGTGGCGTCGTCGTTGCCGGCATGGCAACGTACTGTGACACTTTGTTTGCGTTAGTTAGTCCCCCCCACACACGCACACACGCACACACGCACACACGCACACAAGCACGCACGCACGCACGCGCGCACACGCGCACACGCGCACGCGCGCACGCGCGCACACGCGCACACGCGCACACGCGCACACGCGCACACGCGCACACGCACACCGCACACGCGCACACGCGCCCACGCGCCCACGCGCCCACGCGCCCACGCGCACACGCGCACACACGCACACACGCACACACGCACACACCCACACACACACCCGCACACACAACACAGCTTACACCCCACGGTTCGGAAGAGAAACTGGTTTTGCTTTGTTTGCTATAAACAATTGTTATAGCTCCTCGACTATGCTAGTATATTGACGCGGATGGGTGTTTATAGATTAGGATCCCAGCTACGTCGATGTGAGTCCACTACAGTTAGCAATGTAGTCCCTGCGGAGGATCATATTACTTGCATGAACATACTCATAACATATGAATAATAGTACCCCAGTGTTGTAGCAATGTTTTCTTTCGTTCGTATATATACATAATTTTATACACGTTTATATAAGACATTCGTCTGCACCCCACCCCAAGGACGGGCACAGTGGGTCATTTCATAGCCCGTCACTGGGTCAAATAGGAGGAGGTCATTTTCGTCCCGTGATCTATATGGGAACAATCTGAGACAAAACCGATGTGGTATCTACGTTGATCTGAAGTCCGTAGACGGCAACTGAGACACGACTGGTCGACGGGATTGAACGGGTGGCAGCGACTGAACAGGAAGCAGCGTCACTGGGAGGAGAGAAAGGGTTCAAACAGAGACTTATCGAACATTGTACACTACATCGTTATGTGCATTAAGTTTTATGTTACGAGGCGCATGGGCGGGGGGGGGTGCGGACAACTACCCCTAGACTTTCGGTACGCGCGAAGTCTTATGGGTATGTCCTCCAGCAGAGCTGAAGTTACGGTGGCGACACGGCGACAAACTTCCAACAGCACAATCCCATATCCCCTTCCTGCAATGTCATGACCCGAGACAGAGGAAGCGCTGCCGAAGCTCTGGTTCCCACCTCCCCCAATACTAATTCCGTTTTGTCTATTTCGTCTTCCGATATCATGATCAGAGACAGCGGAAACAGAGGTGAAATGTCAACTTCTCAGCTCCCCAAAATACATTTTGGTTTCTCGACAGTTATATACCAGGTGTCGTTTCAGAGTCGAAGTTTCACAGCAGCAATTATGTAGACCAGTCGACCTCGACCTCTATGTCTATAAGTCTATAAGACCCCGTGCTCCATATAACGATAGAGGGATCCCACGCAAGATATGACACCCCTCGCATTTTTATAACGAAATTGTTATGTATTCTTGAAATATAAAAAAACAGATTTTAGTGAAATAAATGTCAGAGTTGGTATTTCAAAACATTGTTTTCAAAACTGTTCAAGACTGTTCTCACAACAGCCGCGTCTGTGCGAGGCTGGCTTTTCAGCCATGACAGTATTGAACACTAAATAGAGAGTGAGGAATTTCGTTCCTGCCTGCCAATAATACGATCAAAGCGCGGAGAGATCTTTGACAAAGAGAAACACATTCTGACTCCGTAGTACTTTAGTGTACAGTACTGCCATAGACGACAATCCAGCTTCACACTGATGCTGGATGGTGCCATACTTTGATCTAAGCACTTTTTCCAATTACACTGTACAAAGACTTTTTCCAACTGGACTTATTTTTAAACGAACTTACTGTATCTCTATGTGCTTCGTACAATCAAAATTATTTCGTTATAGTAGGCTCGCCCATCCATAAGCGTATGCCCGATGTTCACTAGAGGACGCCACAAATATCTGCACTGCCGGGAGGATCTTCTACAGTGATCACTAAGCCTTGTTTTGTTACACGGCAAAGATAATGTTAAGATAAAGGTCAGAATTTTTGCCTGCTCACATATTATGTAGGTCAAAATAGATTTTTTATGCGCGGGCGGGCGGGCGGGCGGGCGGGCGGGCGGGCGGGCGGGCGGGCGGGCGGGCGGGCGGGCGGGCGGGCGGGCGGGCGGGCGGGCGGCGAGCGAGCGGGCGTGTGTGTTAGTATGCATGCATGTTTGCATACGTGCATGCGGGCTTGTGTGAGACAAGAAGACTGAGAGAAAGACTAAGAAACTTGCGTCGCGTTTGTGTGTCCAATCGTGAGAGGGGGAGAGGGAGATGGAGAGACAGGAATACCTATGAGAAATAATAACGGAATACACATGTATGTAGGTATACATGTGCACGTATATGCGCCTTGCGTTACAATATGCCAACATAATTAATGCGACCACTTCCTAGAAGTGAACGTATACTGTCCGTAGACAGCGAGCCCACCTCTAGTAAATGTAAATTTAACTCATGTTCCTAGAAACGTCAGTCGTCATAGCAATAACTGAAGCCAGACGCACACTGATATCTCCGAAAGGCCGCTCTAGTGATACAGACCGCAGGATGGCTTCTAGGAAAGTTATAAGTAGCGCTGTTATGAAAACAAACATTCACAAGTTTATTTTATGGGATATGGAGAGCAGGCGAAACGTTGAGCAATAGGTGACTGGAGCCAATGTCAGGTCGTTATTTGCTGTCAAACCGTGGAACAAGTAGGACTTGTTGTTACTAAACTGGGTCAAAGATATTGAGTCTCAGTAGAGGTTATGCGGCATGCCAAGTGTGCACTGTAAGACATTGCTTGAACGATGAATAACCTGTACAGGTTTATAGTTTTTAATTGATAAACATCTCGCCAAAAAGAGCAAGTAAAATTTAGTCAGCAGCATCATGAAATTAATCAATTTGAAGAATACTTAAATAAATCCATCATGACTGAGATATTGGCTGCCCGATAATATTTCTTTAATATTGTACGTTTTTTATATTTTATATGTGGTCTTTACACGTATATACGGTGGCATTTATCAGTTTTGCCAAAGGAATCTCATTTGCCAGCAACTGCCCGCTAACTATCAACAAATAGCTCAGTGAAGGTTTGTGCAAAATATCGTAATTAACTAAGGGTGTAACCCTACAACAAACTCTTAGTTAAAACATTAGGCTTAATTAATAATGCATGCTTCGTTTTTTTACATTTCACGGTGATAGCAAATACTTATTTCTCAACCATTCGTCAGCGTGTCTATATAGATAATAGATGATGCCGTCGGTTTTTTCCATGACCGGTCTACTGTTGATGTATCATTCGGAGTTCGGCTGGGAAAGTCGGAAGACGCGTCCTACTAGGGTCACGTCGACCCACTGGGATGAGGGGGGAGGAGGGGGAAGTCTCCGTGCAGGTGTGCCGACAGCTGCGTGTTCCGGCCACTGCTGTACGTGTTTTATTGAGCAAGGACGAACAGTAGGCCTATAACAAGGACAGCAACAAGAACAGATCACACACGCATGCACGCCCGCGTGCACACAGGCGCACGTGCACGTGCACGCACGCAAGCATCCACGGCAATGCTGACTGTGATATAATTAAATATTGCAAACTGCATTAACTGGCGAGTTAATCCGTCAAGTCGTTATAGTTGCTCTTTCAACGGCCGCCAATTTAACGGAATTTTGAAGCCCCAGCCTAATTCTCAATCCCCACCTCACCCATCAATACCCCAGTCGGGCTCCTAAAGCCCCAACCCGGCTTCCAATGCCCCACTTAATTAATTAATTAATCCTTCTACTCAACAACCGACATACTTAGTTAATCTGCTACATTTCGCTGGTATTGCTATGACCCTTAGACCACCCGTTTCCAAACAACATGTACATGTTTTGTTTTGTTCCTAAAACTAAGCTTAATATTGGAAAAAGTGTAGTCGCGGCAACAATATGGAATCAACATCCTATTACAAAAAGTAAATCTTCTGAAAGTTTATCCACCTTTCGTCAAAAAAATCCAAACATATGTTTGTAATTGCTTTTCCACCATACATTTTCGGCGATTCCATGGTCCAATGACGACTTTTGCCTGTCCCCGTTTATGACTATGTCAAATGTTTTGTTTGTTGTGCAGGCCTATGAGCTTGAACTTTCAAAGATATAGGCGCTATAGAAGTGCTATATTATCGTATTATTGGCAAAGGTTGGTTTTCGAATGCCCCACTTTATCTGCCAATACCATTCTTCATCCGCCAAAGCCCAAGTCTGTCTCAATGTCCCTCATCAATATCCCAGTCTGGCTGTCAATACCTCACTCCGCCAATCATTGGTCGAGCCTGGCGATCAGTAGGCTTAACTTTCACTTAAATGACCGTAGTGTCTACGAAAACCAAGTCCTATGCCAAAGACTAGGTCAATAGCTGACTTTCAGTGTGGGTTTAGTGAACTCAACAGCTGCAGAATACAGATCGTTATGGGGTTTTTAGTACGCTAATCGCAACCGTAATATTTGTTTTCTGGTAATCTCCGAGCCCGCGCCTGCACATGATATTATTTATGATTACTACCTCCGTGAAATAAAAATCCAATAAAACACGAGACTCGAGTGCGAATGACGTAACACACGAGTCGCCGGACATACTGCGCCGGCCCAGCTGCGAGCTGTCGTAGATTCAGACATACTCAAGTGAAGCCGTAAATAAATAAGTAAAAGATCACTGCGGATAAATGTCACGGATATTAACACCGGCGACGAAGTTATCTGCAGGTTTTTTTTTGGTCACACGTAAGCAATATCGTCTCTCAAACACCAGTGGTAGTCATGGCAACGTATTACGTCGCGCGCGAATACGCGGTCTTCGCGTACTAAGTGACCTTTAATAAAGCGGCAGGCGACCATTTTAATCAAAAACGTGATCCTAGATTGATGCGGCTACACCACTGATATTACTGAGTACGCCCGAGGATCTAAGAGTGAAAGATGTTTAATAAAAAATACTTGCTTTGCAGTTTCGCTTCGTACGTAACCGAGTTTGGCGATGGAGTACAGAATCCACACCATTTTCATAATTGCTTAAGATCACCAGGCGTCGAAATATATGTAATATGGTATGAATTCTGTATCGAAAGTGTACAATATGAATTGGATATGTATAGTGATAGCAGTAGCACAAATAATCGAACGCGGCGCCAGACCATATCCGATCATTTGTGCTACTCCGCCACTGGGTCTGTCGATTCGCAGCCAATGCAATTTACAATGTTAGCACTTGATATACTAATAGCACACACTGATTGTTTGCAGAGTAAACAGCACGACCGAACATGATTGCAAAAAGTTCGGTAAGCAGCTTACGTTTGTAGGCCAACATCTGACCTGGTTTGGAGTCGATGAACGTCTGGCCGGATAGTCGGAGCTACGTGGCATGACTTCCATGACAAACCGTTGCCGGGATCTGCGAGATTTTCAACTAGTTAAGATCTAAGTTATGTTGAGTTTGCGTATGAAAATTGAATATAGTGTTGGAGACAAAATGGTCAATGGCCAATGTCCCCGTTCCCCAAAAACCGCCACTGGCAAGATGATTATTGCGGTATATAAATATTGACTTTATTATTGTTATTACTAATCATCACTTTGAACATTTGTCAAATGAGTATATGAATAATACGAAAGGTGGTGCGATATTTAACATTCTGAACGTAGCCAGAGTGGGGGTAATTTCCATCCACTAATTGGTTTCTTTTGATTAATGACTTAGAGGTGCAACTGGGCGGAGCATTAATTGGGTCAAGTGATGCTAAGAGCACAGACTGGCCAACCATCACCGGCCTCAACATGTGGCATTAATTAGGTCAAAGTTAGTGCGACTTGGCGCTAATCCCCTTTGCGTTCACACTAGCAATCTGAACCGGTTCAAAACTAAACCGGTTCGAAACCACCTCCAGGAGGTGGATTAGTTTAATCCCGTTCAACTCACTGAACCGGTTTAGATTTTGTAGTGTGAACGCTCAACGGGAGCGAAACCGGTTTCGCACCGGATTAAATTTGCTAATGTGAACGTGGTATTATTACAGTAAAAAAGCGCGAAACGCAGTGAAAATACGAAAGGTCACCGTGCGCAGGCGTGATTCGAAAACGAGGCGCACCCTAAAGTGAGCGTCTCCAGTTTATCGCTGGGATGCGGCGCCATGAATTCGCCATACAATGATCTGTCTGTATCCAATGTATAGGTATAAATATACCCGGAACATTCTTCCATAATGTTAGACCCAATTATTGAGCTGCAGATGCGATTTTGGGCGAGGGATACACGATTACCAAAGACAGGTTGACTGGCCGATTAGAGGAAGGTAGCCTACGTGTGCTGTGCGCCTATACATAGCCGAGCGCTGCGTAACTTTATCCCCAAAACAATACCGAGTAAACCCTACTTGATGTCTTGATACCTCCTAATAGGTCGTGTTTGAAACAACACTGAGTAGGTGACATTTCAGCTATCAGGAGCGTGATAGGTCAGTCAACAAGGTGTGTACCATCTTTTGTATGAATCCATTTCTTTTTGACGTCGGTACAAAACAGCCGTTAAAGAGAGAGAGAGAGAGAGAGAGAGAGAGAGAGAGAGAGAGAGAGAGAGAGAGAGAGAGAGAGAGAGAGAGAGAGAGAGAGAGAGAGAGACGAGAGAGAGAGACGAGAGAGAGAGAGAGAGGAGAGAGAGAGAGAGAGAGAGAGAGAGAGAGAGAGAGAGAGAGAGAGAGAGAGAGAGAGAGAGAGAGAGAGAGAGAGAGAGAGAGAGAGAGAGAGAGAGAGAGAGAGAGAGAGAGAGAGAGAGAGAGAGAGAGAGAGAGAGAGAGAGAGAGAGAGAGAGAGAGAGAGAGAGAGAGAGAGAGAGAGAGAGAGAGAGAGAGAGAGAGAGAGAGAGAGAGAGAGAGAGAGAGAGAGAGAGAGAGAGAGAGAGAGAGAGAGAGAGAGAGAGAGAGAGAGAGAGAGAGAGAGAGAGAGAGAGAGAGAGAGAGAGAGAGAGAGAGAGAGAGAGAGAGAGAGAGAGAGAGAGAGAGAGAGAGAGAGAGAGAGAGAGAGAGAGAGAGAGAGAGAGAGAGAGAGAGAGAGAGAGAGAGAGAGAGAGAGAGAGAGAGAGAGAGAGAGAGAGAGAGAGAGAGAGAGAGAGAGAGAGAGAGAGAGAGAGAGAGAGAGAGAGAGAGAGAGAGAGAGAGAGAGAGAGAGAGAGAGAGAGAGAGAGAGAGAGAGAGAGAGAGAGAGAGAGAGAGAGAGAGAGAGAGAGAGAGAGAGAGAGAGAGAGAGAGAGAGTGTGGAATGTGTGTGTGGTCGAAGGTGGACGGTAAAAAGAACAAAAGCATGACACCATCACATTGTGATAAATAGTTTTTATAAAAAAAATAGTTTAGTGCAAATACATAAAAAATTGAGACATTTAAAAAACATCCCCAGCCCACACATTATTAGAGTACACACGCACCGTTGTGGATTAACATCAATGTTTACTACTAATATTTTTAGCTGGGTCGTGATAAATTATACATCGATTAACCCCACTTCATGCGTAAAAACAACGTCCTTGAAGCTTACACAATGGGTGCCGCATTTGTGTAGCTGTCGGATATTCCGGCGTGCATTTTTTCTCGAAACTCACTAGGGTAATGACCTAACAAGGACATAAGGGAAATCCATTATTAACCTGAATCGCATTCTCGAAATTAAGGAGGTTTTGTCACAGAGAAACAATATTTCTGTTGCAAATTTTATTTACCCCCGCGGCGCTGTAAATTGAGCTTCTTATAACTGTCGGGTGGCTGGGACACAGATGTCTAAACATGGAGAGGGAGCTTCTGCAATTTTTAGCCGAAGTTCGAAATGTGTGTTTCCTATTCTAAAATGTTTTACTTGTACCAATACAAACACCACGTCCGTATTAAATATGTATGATAAGCTAATCGTGTCCAGTTCCCCACCGAAAACAAACAATTAAGGTTAAACATATTCACCCCTATTGCAGGGCTACGCCACTCTATAATTATTTACGGCGATGAGCCACCACAGACCTGGTAGCTATACCAGCGAGGCCGTAGCCTAGGTCACATGATACATCCGTTAAGTGCAAGTCTTTCGTTTTCATTAACATAAAACCATTTCGTCGAATTATTGTAATTATTCTGTCGCCCAAAATTGAACAACGACTGTTTCTTATTATTATGTCTGACGAGCGAGACTGGCAAATTACACGTCATATCATTGCATACAGCACCTGTTGGTATTTTCCAAACCACAAGTTTAAGTAATTTGGGTTATAATAGAACAATGGCATAGTAGGCAATGGGGGCAATGTGATAATGCAGCCTACATTGGTTCATTTACTTTCATTTACCAAGAAATTAAATGTTGCATTCACTTGACAATATCAACTCATTTGTGCAAAATGGAAATATTAAAAACAAAGGTATTTCCTTTGAGGCAAACACCAACGCGCATAGTTTTTATTGTTTTAATCTTTCAAGATTGTTAGCATTTTTTTACTTGGCACAAAGAAATGTTAGCATGTAGTGGCGCAAGGTGGCAGCACTATTTAGCCAGCAACCAGTTTGGATTCTGCGAGCAGCCACTAAATTTCGCCCAATTTGTATTGATGTGCAATAATTGTTCGCTTAAATTATATTATTATCGCAAATGTAGCATTATATTATAAGGCATACAGGCTGTCGTGAACAGTTTCTTCCTCGGTTTATTGAAACTTAACAAGCCCTACATTGTCTACAGTAAGTACGATTTTGTAGGCTTACGCTGAGGATTCTACCATTTTCGTCATAAGAATATAAACAGAGCTATAGCGATGTAGCTCTGTGGTAGTAGTTTCAACTCCATAGCATATACACTTCATAACTATCCAGAAACGGTGTAATATAATATTCAAACGTTATCTTTGTTTAGCGCCAACGGCTACCCTCCCGTTTCAATTTTCCACCGTCTCCCCAAAGACCGCGTTCTCCGCTGATATCCCGACATGCATGTCGACACGGCAAGGCGGGGTTTTCGTTTTTCGTGCTACCGGCTTAATAAACGTTTCGGATTTCATATCAAGCTCCTGTTGTGAACAACGAAACGTGGAAAATTCCGTCCCGCCACAGACGGCGACTGTTTTACTACACTCATTATCATTTATGATATGCCTAGAATTAATCACCACTTGTGCAGTCAGCAAAGTGTCAACGAGCGTGCCTAACAAGTAACATGCACGCTGTTTCGGTCGTCTGCCCGGCGTGGGACTGCGAGCAATAGGCGGGTAGCACCGAGTT
>JAODUO010000867.1:572500-585000 GCA_025642075.2 Ridgeia piscesae | reverse complement strand
TAAATCATACATCAATGTAACATTATTTGTTTTGCACATTAATGTTGATTTCAACCAATATATTTTTTAAACATCAGTTACTCGTTTCAGGAATCTTCAATCTAGTTTTAGTGACGTGTATCTCACCAATATTGATATGTGTAACATGACAACTGAGTGTAGGCCTATATGTAGAATATAGTTAATGTGAATTGTAATAATTATTATGTTATTAGATGCGCTAAACAATTTAACATAGCTATTTCCTTATATACCATACTTATTTAATAGAACAACAAATGCAACGGTAAAATCCAATACATTTTTGTATTTGCTCTAAAAGTGATTGTTTAGCATTCAACAGTTAGCGCATCATTTCAAAGAGTTTATAACAATTACATAATATCTTTACTACAAGCAATCAACTAATATAACGGCCATCCTAATAACGAACCGGACAATTGATTCAAGTCATTGAACCTGTTTAAATATTCGACATGTTGCTAGGCCGTGGCATTAACCTCGTGCCCTTTCGGGGTTGAAGTTCAAGAGTTTGGATTTAATCAGGGTTGTTGCCGACACTAGTCATATTCACCCGTAGTACTACGTGTTTTCCGGCCTGTTTACGCGGGCCGGCACCTGCTTGTCGACCCCTGCGTTTGCCCGATTTGTTCTGGCCTACGTCCGATTAGGTTACTTGCCTTCGAACGCTCAGCCGGCTTAAATTCGCGCCTCTTCAGGTCGAAAAGTCAGCCGACGTCAAAATACAGGGACATACGAGTAGGCGCTATCAGACAACTTGTTGAGTAGTGACGCAGGCGGTGCGGTGCGTTCAACTAGACGCACTAGCAGTCTCGCAACTATAATGTCAGGCTTGGTGTAATCCTGTTAGACACGGTTTCGGCACCTTCTGTGATTTAACAGGTCGTGAAGCAAGATTTTCAACAGCTAGGTTTTGCTCGTGGAAAATCGATAAACAAATTGGAAAAAGAACTCGTGCGCAATGTATAGTTTTTGTGTTTGTTTGTTCTACGTTAAAATGTGAATAACAAGAAACCGCTTATTATAGATTGCTTGCACAATAAGGTTCACCCCTTTTCCATGTCGTCACTTGACTACAGAAAAGGGTTCTTTTATGGTGTACCTGATCTGCTACCGGACAAGCTGCAGAGACTCCAGAATGTGGCAGCTCGTGTTCAGGTCAAAGCCAGTTACAGTGGTCTAAATTCACCTTATTGATACAGATGGATTATATTGGTGAATAGAAGCATCCACACAGGGGACGTTATGCCCCCATTTCCCCTATGTGTGGGACAGTATTTTTTTAAATATTAACTTACCAAGACGTCACTGACTATAACCCGTTAACTGCAGGTGTTTTAAATTTAACAACACATGTCTATATGGCTTATACTATTATGGGCGATCATTCTATAACACATGTCTATACGGCTTATACTATTATGTACGATGGTGAACATTCTATAACACATGTCTATACGGCTTATACTATTATGGACGATGGTGAACATTCTATTTGCCAAACTAGTGACACTAATATGCGAAACCACTTCCCTTTTCGTTAAACACTGGGGTGTAGTGACGTAGCAGTAAAACCACCTATAACAACGCATTTTACTAAAATATATAATGACCATAATAAAATATTATAATTACGCGCACAATTATAGAGGACACCGTAAGTTGCGTCACCTGGTGTCACGTTGTCATTTCCCAAAGAAAACACATGTGACATGTTTACCTGGCGTACTGTTCCCCGAAGCCTCATTTTAACGAGCAGAATCACGTGGTATCGCCGAAATATCACCTGCGGGGCCGGATGACAAACGACTTTCCCACGCGATGCGTCCCATTATAAACAACATAACAGGTTTAAAACCACACATGGTTGAGAAATGTGCCCGTCGCAATTCAATGCTTATCAGATAAAGCCTCGCACACCACGAAGTACTTCTCACAATAGTCTCGCACGCACGCATGCACGCACGCATGCATGTAACACGCACGCATGCATGTATCAAACGCTCGCGCGCGCACACACACACAACACACACACACACATACACACACACACACACACACACACACACACACACACATCACACATGCACATGCACATGCACATGCACATGCACATGCACATGCACATGCACATGCACATGCACATGCACACGCACAGACATATTATACCACATATACGTATGGTCTAAGGCAGACGTGGATGCACAAATGCAGAAACGGACAGTCTCACAAACGCACGTACTCAAACGGTGACGGTGACATGTACGCACGCACGCACGCACGCACGCACGCGCACATAAACAAATACACATGCATATTCACACATACACGCGCCCGAACATTCTCATTCATTCTCTGGCTGGCTGGCTGGCTGGCTGGCTGGCTGGCTGGCTGGCTGGCTGGCTGGCTGGCTGGCTGGCTGGCTGGCTGGCTGGCTGGCTGGCTGGCTGGCTGGCTGGCTGGCTGGCTGGCTGGCTGGCTGGCTGGCTGGCTGGCTGGCTGGCTGGCTGGCTGGCTGGCTGGCTGGCTGGCTGGCTGGCTGGCTGGCTGGCTGGCTGGCTGGCTGGCTGGCTGGCTGGCTGGCTGGCTGGCTGGCTGGCTGGCTGGCTGGCTGACTGACTGACTGACTGACTGACTGACTGACTGACTGACTGACTGACTGACTGACTGACTGACTGACTCCTTTCTGCCCTGCCTCTCTCCATCCGTCGGTCGCACACTCCCTCCCTCCCCCCTTCCTCCCTCACTCCCTTCCCTCCTACCCTCGCTAAAATCGAAATATGTGACCTGCTTCAAGGAGACCTAGATGGCGGACGCGACAGTGACGATGCTGCGACAATACTGGGAACAGACATTGAAAAAATAAGCCAGTTGTCTGGAAAGCGGATTTTCACAGGACGCTCGAAGAAGCGAATGTGAACCATAATAACCGTAATATATGGCCTACTTGTCTCGAGTGGACGGAGACATGTGGGAGGGAACATGGTAGCGGTCATTATTTGTCCGGGGGTAGACCGAAAGAATCCAGCACGCTGAAAGCCAAACCATCCCAAAATCGTGTGCACAAAAATCTGACCCCTCAGCCTCGGGTGTATTTATTGGGAAACTTCATCGATGACAAAACAGTTGTTTCGACCTGACACAGTAGTCCTGTGAAAGTGACCCCCCACCGATCTGCAAATGTGACACCCCCGTGTGATTGTAACACCTCCGCGGAACTCGGGACTAGCAGAGAGCGGTGTGGACGAGAGGGGAGTTTGTTATTAAACCGTTTCGATATACTATTGAACTGTAGCTTCACAAAAATATCACAATCCGTCATCGCAGAAAAATTGGAACTGGGCTCATATCCATACCATATTCAGTCAGTCCACATATCTCCCCACAACCGAGGCTTAACCGTTTTATAACTAAATTTCTACGTTTTTTCTGCTACGTTAATGTAATGTAGCAGTAGTGTATTTTTTATTATCACAAATCAGTGCTACTTATATCCATGAAAGTTAGAATTTCTACACCAATGCAAAACAATCAGTTCGATTAATTTGTTTTATGTTAATTTTTTCCGACTTGAAAGACTTACATATGACGTCAGCTCTAAAGAATGTTTTTGGTGCGACTTCATGACAAATCTTTTGGTATAAGGCCAATCATACAGTGCCTAGAGCAAGTATCAGTCTACAATTTGATGACTCCACGGCTGCCTCGCTTCATCTTCTGTCAAAACGTCAGCCATCTTGTATTACATCACCGGCGCACGCATAATCACGCTGGCGGACTTTTTTTTCCACGGAAGGGCCTTTGACTACATCACGCGAGCACCAGATGGTTCGACGGAACAAAGACATGTCGTCGAAACAAAGCGATCTATCACGAACTCAATAGTCAAATCAGCGCACAAGTAGCGCATCCAAAATGTCTGCCATCTGGCCACGGAATTTTACCCAGTTAGCGATTCCTGACGTAATTCCTGTAAGATTCAAAGTGGATATGATTCACTGACCTAGTTGTACTTGGGGGTTTGGCATGTGAAATGGGGTGGCGTATTTTCGTGTTATCTCTTCCTTTCTCCAGGAAATACCCAACAAATCTGAGAAAACCGGTCATGTTATTCACGGTCCATAGTCCTGCATCCGGCTGGAGAGGACACATTCCACGTCCGGGGTGTGCTGTAGTACATTGTGGTGAAGTTGCGTTCTTGAATAGGTCCATATAATAATTCTTATTAGTATTTGAATTTAGTTTTTGTTACAAAACAGTTTTTGATCCATAATAATTTCAACGAATTTCTTTGTTATTTCATGGACATTTTAAAAATGCTGTTATTTATCAAGAGCAATTTCCGATAGATTATTAAAATATATATAAACAAATCTCATTATATATATGTACAATGTCAAAACAGCACATATCCGATAAGTATGCGTAGGCCCTTCAAAGATAAAGGCAATTATTGTATTATTTATTCCTAACACAAAATCAAGTAAGTTATTAAATGTAACATCTGGCATGAAATCAAATGTTTGCCGTCGATATATCGCGTGCGCACGCATTTCAATGTCCATAGCTGACGAACGTTTGAACATTCGCCAGACGCTCGTAAAATTCGAACGTAAAATTCAGTTGACCCGCGCGCCAGCTGCAGTGGCAACATTGTTGCTACAGTGTAGGAGTTCAGTGCTACTCAACGACTCGTATATTACAACGATGTTTTAATGTAATGAACTGTGTGAGTAACTAGAGCGGATAAGAGAAGAATGAAAGAAATTTAAAGTGGAGGTTGAATTGAAGGAAAGTTTTAAGAAGAAATTGTTGAGGAGTAGATTGAAATGGTCTGTTCATGTGGAAAGAATGGGAGATGACAAATTGGCAAAGAGAACAGATTCACAGAAAGTGAAGGGGAACAGGAGGCGAGGTAGACCGAGAAGGCGATGGGAGGACTGCGTTAAGAGAGGTGTAGAAAGCGTGGGAGGAGAATGGAGAACAACAGGAAAGGATAGAAGGAGTTGGATAGTATTGATAGAGAACGTAGGAGAGAAAGGTGAGGAAAGAAACAACGAAGAAAAGACGATGGTAACCATGGCAACCATGATAACCTCATCCCTGACGACAAGGACAACAAGAGGAGAACAACAGTAAAACATATTATTTCGAAATATTGTGTGAACGACGTCGAGCGAATCTGGAGATGTTATTGATATCGGCAAAATAACGTCATAAATTATAAGCGAGGCACTGTAGATGGTCTGAGACCGATAGAAGAATGTTACCGACGGTTCCATCCTTCTATCAACTCTATATCGGAGAGTTTATGCGTGTGGAGAAATAGCACTTAGAGATCGCACGGCATGGTACGGCTCCGTCAACCAGACCGGGTAACCAACGGCTACACGTGGCCATAGCAGCTGATGCTAATTTACCCCCAACTGCTGTTTTTCATATATAAAACAGTAGGCCTACATCGATTTAACGGTATGATTTATATCGATATGGCAAATGTCTAGTCATTGGCGTCGGAACGTGGCGAATATTGGCGGGTGCGGGGTTGAGCCAGATTCGGTGCTTTTGTCGGGCCTGTCATCAAAAGACGCGGTTGAGAGGTGCTGTTTTGAAGATTTCAAGCAAACAACCATGAGATAACCACAGACATTTAAATATCAAAAAATTGAGTAGCTAACCTCGACATTGGGTGGCCTTCAGACACCCATGCGATTGGGGTGATCGTTTCCTGTGTGGTTTGCGCCTAAGCAAAGTCGCGCGGAGCCGCGGTTTCTAAAGGCTTCGGTTAACTGAGGCACATGGGCGGTGAATGCGGTTTTCATCAATGAACGAGAAAGGTTTGAAGAGTAAAGTTCCATTGGCCTTTATACATTTTACATCCGAGGTAGAGCATCAAATGTGTTCCATTCTACTGAACCATAGGTGGAACGGGAAATTGTGGTCAAGTATAGAGAAATGGTCATGTGTGATTGACAGATCTACCATAATTATTTTGTCTTCGTGTTTCCTCCCAAATGCTCAGTCGAAGTATTTTCATCTCACATTTAGCGATGCATATTGCTGTCCGATTTCGAATGAAAAACGCAGCATTGGCACATCAAGCCGCGTTCTTACGTGGCCCAGGTGTAATTCCTTTATTCGAGCGTGTCGTAACCACGGCCGTGCTTATGATTATGAACATTTATACTGAGCACGGGCAAGCGCATCGAGCAATGTAATATAAAATAACCCTACACTCTCTGTCCGCTAGCCAGGAGTAATCTTGACGTAAGAAGTAATTACACTGCAATGACACACCGTAGCACTGGTATATCGCTGGTATTTTGTCGGCGTGGGTGTCAAGTTACAATACAATGCAATGCAATGCAATGCAATGCAATGCAATGCAATGCAATGCAATGCAATGCAATGCAATGCAATGCAATGCAATGCAATGCAATGCAATGCAATGCAATGCAAGACAAGACAAGACAATACAATACAATACAATACAATACAATACAATACAATACAATACAATACAATACAATACAATACAATACAATACAATACAATACAATAACCTTTAATAGAAGAGGACATTTTTATGGTAAATATTCACATAACACAACGACATTAGTAGTGACAATTAGAAGTGACAGTGCAAAGTTGTAGGAAAGTAGTGCGCCCCATTGTATCCCCCCATCCTCCCCGATCATTTTCCCCTCCCCGATTTCGCGTTTAGTAGCCTAACAGAAGTTGGAAGAAATGTGTTTCGATAACGGTTCGTGCGTGTTCTTTCGGAAATGTACCTACAACCAGATTGTGCAACATAGTAGCATTCGTGCAATGGGTGAGGAGTGTCCTTTAAGATGTCCCTTGTTTTTTCACCATATATGTTTCGTAGAGCTATTTTGTTTTGCAAATAATTGTAATTTTTATGTTACCCGTGCTGACACAAACAATCGTGAACTTAAACCCGTCGTTTGGGCGATAAACCCTAATAATAAGGCGGCGTTTACTTCTGGCACGGAACTATTGTCAGCCCGTTCCACCGGTTAGCCTACGCTTACCCTCCTGTCGTCTAGAAGTCTATACGTGAAGCGGTTTTTCGCTAAAAATGCGGTCAACCGAAATATATTTTTATGTCACAGCTGGACCCGACGGAGCGTCATAAACGCGCCAGGAATGTTCGCTGTATCCACACCGACGGAAGTGTGGAAATGATAGTGTTGAAACTGAAGACGGTATCGCGTATCTACAACTCGTTATCGTAACGTTATGACCGATTTTAAATCCATCAACGTGTCTGTCGTCGAACGCGACGTGTCCGTTGTCAAGCACGTGTCTGTCAACGTGTCCTGTCGTCAACAAGACCGCCAACGTGTCCCGCCTTCGAACTCACCCACGACGAACTGGAAGGCCCACAGAGGTGTGCCTCGAATGTCGGACAACGCAGGTGACCTACGTTAAATCGTTTTAGCGACAACCTCGCATTTTCTGAGATATTCATAATGAACATAAGTACGCGCTGTTTATTAACAAATATTTTATCAAGCTGTTAACATTATGATTGGGCAATATTCTTAAAACGTTGACGGTTATATTATTGTAATGTTCGAAATGTTGCGGATGTGGGTCGTTGAGTCGAGAAGACACGGATTAAGAGCATTACTGTAGACTTCGCACCTTTCTCCAGGCGGTCACATCTGGATCTGTCTTTTGTGATCCACACAACTGGATCTGGTGACCGTCAACAAATATCTGGCCGGCTGAATGATTTCACGCGCACCAGATACTGGACATTATATGGGAACTGTATACAGCTACTCTGATATACAGCTGTATATATATATATATATATATATATATATATATATATATATATATATATATATATATATATATATATATATATATATATATAATATATATATATATATATATATAATATATATTATATATTATATATTATATATATATGATATATATATATATATAATATATATATAATATATATAATATCATATATGTATATATATATATTATATATATATATATATATAATATATATATTATATATATATATATATATATATATATATAGAAGTTGCAATAAATGGTATATATATATATATATACATATATATATATATATGTATATATATATATATATATATATTATATTAACAGACCGGTTTATGCACCACTATAACTCAGACCCACAGTAACGGACAGGTCTAGGTGCCGCTATGTACGTGGACCACCAGTAACGGACGGACCAGGCGCGACCTTTGCGTCACAAGAGAACAAGTGGTCGATAAATTATTATCAGTGGCAGCGACGGTGGCTCCAGCCCCGGCCAGTAGCCCTTGAGATCTCTCGATCCACGCTATCTGACACACGGGCGGCAGACAAGTGTGTGTATGAGGGGGGGGGGCGGCAGACAAGATCCTTGATATAGTTCACCAGATGTTTTTGTGAGGTTTATCAAATGCACACATTTAGCAGGACGCAGCAGCGACAACGACAGCAGCAACAGCAACAACAGCAGCAAGCTGCTTCTGCAGCTGCGTAAACTCTATTCATTGGGCATCTTAGGAAGAGGAAAATGTAAAACAAAATCAGTATCTTCCATAGTAAAGATTTGTGAATTATTGCGAAGAAAGTATAAACCCGGCGCCCACGAGAGCTATCAGCTGAGCTAACACCCACGCGCGTGCCTGTTGGCTCAGCTGATAGCGTTTCAGCGCACACGGTGAGAAAGATGCTGAGCTAACCGCTTCATGTCAAGTGACTTATCCATCACGTGGTTTGGTTGCCTAGCAAACTATATCAAAACAATCAGAAAAACACGTGGAATACTCAGACATTCCAACGAATGTTTTCTTAAAATTGTGTTTCTTTGTGACAAAAACAAGTCACAATTGTGAAAGTTACAACTGCACGCAGGACTGTTTAATTGATGAGATGTCATGCAACATTTATAACGTGGTTCTAAAATATAACCGTTGTCAGCACTGTCAGCATGGGAAAGCTGACAATGCTTTTTTAAAAGATGCTGCCCTGATGCCCTAAGGACGGATAATCCGGCTACATTTGAACGCGCATACGAGAGCTATCAGCTCGGCAAACAGGCACGCGTGGCTGTTAGCTCAGCTGATAGCTCTCGGCTTAACGTGTACTTATTTTAACCAGTTACAACAGTAACCATTTCGCCAGCCCATATTATAATTATATCTACTGCTTTCTGCGGATATAATCCACCAGATGGCGCCAACGTATGATAATCCATTTTGTTCGGATAATCAGCCTACGGGTACATTTAAGAAAACCGACTCTTGTCCCGACGGAAATAAGCAGAGCCCAGGAGTCTCACTATCTGACTTGTTGCCTAAGTGCATAGTCTGACAACATATGACAGTTACTATTATAGTAATACTAGTGTTTGCCTTGACTTTGAGCCGGAGAGCGCAGGTCGAGTGCCACTTGCTCACAGGCTGCACGGGCCCAGCAGAGTCGAGTACACGAGCTCGAATAGTCATTGACATAACTTGTTCCACTGTAAATCGTCTCTCATAAAAAACCAATGAACATTGTTAGCGTGCCTTACCGGGACTCCGATACTAGCATTAAAAAACCCTCTAGTTTTTGCGCGCGCGTCCCTAGCCCCACACCACCCTTAGAACGTTTATACCCCCAGGGTGAGGATTCCACGGGTAACGAAGCGGAATACGACTTGATCGAGCATATCGAATGCAGTTAAACTTGAATGGAGAGATACATGATTGGAGGTAAGCATGCCTTGCGGGCAAGACGTGACTAGCGAAACACGTGTTTGTATTTGTGAAGTCTGAGTCTATACGATCGAGGAACTATTTGCTATTTTTAAATTGAATTAATACTAATTCCAAATACAAGTAATGTACAGTTATTCGCTATTGTTTTATTATTATTACTAATTAAATGGTTTGCTAATTAATTTGTGAATACACTGTTCTACAACTAATAACGTTTTGTGTAACGATCATAAATTATTAACTCCGTTTAGTAATTGCAAATACTACAAATACACTACAAATAATGACGTTTTTGCGCACAACGGACAGACCTTATTCCGAAGTATCACATTCCGTGAGAACACCAATGGTGTCTGTATGTAAATTCAAATCGTGGCAAGTTAGAAAGACACCGACGTCTATTGTTTGCATCACACACCCCCTGGGTCTGGATGTCTAGACTAGACTAGACATCACCGGTCACCAGACACCACATTCGACTGACTCGATAACACGGTACTTGGAGGGGGAGATTTACGGTGGACCAGATTTACTACTGAACACTCCACAACACCGTCATGTGTCGAGTGGGACATCTGTGTAATCACTGTACTGTGCTGTACTATACTGTACTGTACTGTACCGTGCATAAGAGGTCTACTCTCCGGATGCGACAGAGAATGTGTTGGTTTGTTGGTATTAAGTATTTACAATGGGAACTCGGTAGGGAATTTAACGTAGGGAATTCAACAGCGAGATTCTATACATAACGGTAGTCAAACATTCGCTAGACACAGAACATTTTAAATAATACTTTTTATTGACAAAAACCGTATATAATTTAGACAGGTACGCCACGGTCTACGGCAAAACCGCGAACGCAGAGAATGTTGCAACTTGTCCGTTGTTGACGGCAGCCGGTAGAGTCACGCAGCTGGTACATGGTAATTTTCGTAGTCGACAGAAGAACGGTAGAATTAACGAGTCTGGTTCGGAAATGTTCGCCGGAAGAGTCAACTGAACCGTCGCATGAACGTAGTAGATAATATAACCCGGTCAGGGTTCAGTGTCACATCCGAAATATACAAAACAAACGAGTGACGACAACAGAATGGACAGCAAGGCAGACGGCGACGCCTAGCGTAACTCGTTGACGACAGCTGGCGTCGTTCACCGGTTGGTCGCTTGGTCGCCGCGTGGAGTCGAATGCTATGACACGTGCGCTCGTCGTGGCGCTCGATTGAACATGACTAGAGCCAGGTGATGGCCGGTTCGTCGGCACCAGGGGCGCGGTCGTCGACATGACTGTTTGCCGTCCAGGCGGAGTCACCATTTACAACTTGCCCTTGTACTTGAAGTCAACTCCCTTGATGTGGTTTACCAGCCTGCAAACGCAATGTCACGAGTTAGAGAACATAGGTCATCAGAATTACGTAATATAACAGTGGACTGGTCACATGACCTAACATCCAACTGCTCACGTCCTATAATAAATACCTAACTGCTCAGACTATAACAATTACATATTCACGGAACGTTAATCACGTCATTGTACAAAAAAAAAATTAAACAGGACGTTGTAAAAGAACCGTTTAACAATATTCACGAGTAGTACCGAAAGATTTCACTTAAATATTTCTAGAGAACTAAAAAATGCATTGATATTAACAAGAAAATGGCTACTGCAAATAGATACTGACCACTTCTTGGCGAAGGCGATCGTGGCATCGTCGAGCGGGCAGCTGAGGGACTTCAGTTTGTCAACGAACTCTGTGTGGATTTTGTTGTGGGATGGCAGACCATCGAAGTTGGTCTTCTTCATCATGCCCTGGAACGAATTATGTTATTGGTGAGTGCACTTGCAAGCGTTACTCTTATCAGCATGATTTCACTAACGGCAAGACATAATATAGGTTACTCTGTTTAAAATGGGATTAGAGTTGAGATTAAGTCCCACAAAGTAAAATTTTATTCGTTATAAAAAATTTAGCCACAATTTCACATTTTCCGCACAACTACATTAGTTTATGGCCTATAGCGGTTGTAGCATGGGAAAGTTTATGGCCTATAGCGGTTGTAGCGTGGGAAATGTCAAACACCAATTGCCCCACTGATAAACCAAAACCAGAAACGATGACGAGTCGACGAATTCGATGACGTAGTACACAACTCACCTCCTCGTCGACGAAGTGGTCAATGACGAGCTGGAGCAGGGAGGCGAGCTTCGCGGAGTCGGCGGGGGCGGCTGCGCAGTCGAAGATGCCCTTGAACAGGCCCTTGTGTTCCGAATCGATGTTGTCGTACTGCAACGAAGAAGTACTAATGATCTGACTGCACCATGCAAACAGCTAAAGTGCCAAAATACGATACACTGACACTGTCTTCATACTACTATGGCCTATTTAAACTTACTGCTATTTAACCAAACTATTACTACTATTTAACCAAACTATTTAAGCAAACACTATCTTGTATAAACTACTTCGGTAAAATCTAGAATCGTTCGCAAGACATTAGTGGGCGAGGCGAGTCTAGCCAGACGATAGTTAACCGAGAACGTGTTAAGAGTTTGACAATGCACTTGTAATGGGCCGGCCCGAGGTGCGAACGACAAAACACAACAGGCGTGATTTAATTACTACGTAACAGAAGGATTGGCGAGGTGCCAGACGAAGCTAATCGCAACCGGTTGCCGCTCCTCCCACAGAGCCGAACATCCAG
>JAODUO010000867.1:565000-567500 GCA_025642075.2 Ridgeia piscesae | reverse complement strand
GTGAATCGCCTATGGGATAAGAGAGGAAGTAAAAAGCTAAATATGAAATACTCGGAAAGTGTTATCTTTAAGATACCAATTTGAAGCGCCTATGCGAACTGACATCCAGCAACTTGGTACGGAACTGAAAAAAAACGAGTGTGCACGCTGTTTCATAGTAATCGAAGTATGTGAAACGCGTTTAAAAGCCTACACTTGTTAATGCATTTCTACCATTAATGAACTAGCGACCTTGGCGGAATTTCTCTTTCAAAACGGCTTGATTCGACCCTCGGGCGATATACTCCAGTTAATACAAGTGATAATGGAATGTTTATGTTGTAGCTTATTCGCCGTGCGAAATGCGCTTATTGTTGTACTTGGCGAAAACACGCTAAAAACGCTGCGCTAGCACGTATCAAGGACGCCGTTGGTTTGGGCGGGAAGGGCACGTATTGGCTGTCACAGCTGTCTGGGAGTGGCAGACGAGCAGACGAGAGCGTTTCTGGATTGCGTAACATAACTACACCGGTTCTAACAGGGCTCGGCTTGGAGTGGACGAAGTGACAGCGTGACGGTTGTAGTAGGGTCTAACGACTTTGAAACGCTCTTCAAAGTTTATAAAACACAAGCCGTGCATGTTTACTTTCATCGACAAGAAATATCGGCATCGACGGCGTCGGCGGGAAGCTCGACGCAAAAAAACAAGCGTCTCGTTCTTGTCGAGTGATAACCGCGGCGAGTAACGCAATTAAAATATCATTAAATAATAACTGTTATTAATATAATCGAACCGAGTGACTTTAGTGGCGAATGCCTCGATTTCGGCTGGTGGGGGACTATGTGCATGACGGCACGGCGCCAGATCGGAAACTTCCACCCCCCGTTCTTTGTGCAAGGTGATCCATTGGCCTCTCGGCAAATTCTCGCCAGTGTTCACCATCTCCTCCCTTCTCCAGCGATTGGGCTTGGTGTGGGGCTACATAATCAAGCGAGGCCGACCGGACGGGAAAGAATGGATCTGTCGAATTCTTGGAAACCCCACAAGCCGCAGCGTCTCAGTGATGTGGCCTGTCAACGTCGCTGAATGATCACCTGGGGCGCCAGTAAAAATACGACTGAGCTGTAAACTCGGTAATGGCCCGGGGGTAATGGCTTTGTTTTTTGCATGATTGTTGCAGCGCCAGGTTTGTTTTGCCTGGCCCCGAAAGGTTGTCTAATCGTCACGTGTTTGTATGCGTAATCTGCACGTGTGATACGTTATGGACGTCGCGTAATGGGGTTTAGACAGCGGCTGTGACAACGATGGGTTGGGGTACCGGCGTTCCCGGAAGTCGTATCAACTGGGTTAATAGTAGGTGATTGGAAAGTAAAACAAAGCGGCTGTAATAACAGCGTGAGAACAAAACGAACATTATTTTTACTACGTTGATATACATCGTAATTATGGGGAACGTTTTTCTGAATGAGTAGATCTCGAGTGACAGTAATATTGGGGATGACCTAATTCGAGATGTATCGTTAACGTTTAGCGTGATCAAACGTGCACACACACACATGCAACCGCACGCGCGCGCGAGCGAGCGAGCGAGCGAGCGAGCGCTGCCTGCCTGCCTGCCTGCCTGCCTGCCTGCCTGCCTGCCTGCCTGCCTGCCTGCCTGCCTGCCTGCCTGCCTGCCTGCCTGCCTGCCTGCCTGCCTGCCTGCCTGCCTGCCTGCCTGCCTGCCTGCCTGCCTGCCTGCCTGCCTGCCTGCCTGCCTGCCTGCCTGCCTGCCTGCGTGTGGTGTCGTGTGTGTGTGCGTGCGTGCGTGCGTGCGTGCATGCGTGCGTGCGTGTGTGTGCGTGCGTGTGCATGAGAGAGAGAGAGAGAGAGAGAGAGAGAGAGAGAGAGAGAGAGAGAGAGAGAGAGCGGGAGAGAGCGGGAGAGAGCGGGAGAGAGCGGGAAGAGATAGAGAGAGGAGAGAGAGAGCGAGTGTGTGCGTGGTGTGTGTGTGTGGTGTGCGTGTGTGTGTGTGTGTGCGTGTGCGTGTGCGTGCGTGTGCGTGTGCGTGTGCGTGTGCGTGTGCGTGTGCGTGTGCGTGTGCGTGTGCGTGGGAGCGGGAGCGGGTGTGTGGGCGGTTGCGGGTGGGGTGGGGTTGCGTGTGCGTGTGCGGGTGCGTGAACATTCAGCCGAAATCGAGACATTTGCTACTAAAGTCACTCGGTTCGAGTATATTAATAACAGGTATTATTTAATGATATTTTAATTGCATTACTCGTCGCCGCTTTTTATGAAACAGTTCAAATGGAAGAGGGCCAAGTGAACCACCAAACAGTGGCACGAAGTACGTGACAGCACCCCAAGGTTACCCGAGTTATACCGAGTCAGACCGTCAAGGGTTGGAAAATACCTTTCAGAGTCAGTGTATGATCTGGATTAATGAAGGAGACGTGTAGACGGTGACAAACACGCTGTAGTAAACGGCTACACACTTGACCTATGCATTTGACCCGAACTCGACAGTTGTCCAACTACGACGAG
>JAODUO010000867.1:550000-557500 GCA_025642075.2 Ridgeia piscesae | reverse complement strand
AATTCAAGACAGCATCTCACCACTATACGAACCTTGGACTTGACGCGACTGTGTCACCAACCGAAGGACGGTCAACGACAGAGAACAACACAAACGGGAAATATATTCCGAGAAAAGCAGGATATACGTTTTTCTTCTACAAAAGCAAATAGTAAACATGGTTGTGCATCTTTTCCAATGGTAGCCGTTTTGTTTAACGACAATTTACGTTTCATTTATTTCAATACCGTGCGTACATTTGAGTTAACCAGTTACACAACATTGTTTTAACCATGTTGGCCCAGTGAATTGTGTTCGCGTCAAGACTGTACGTGGCAGTTATGCCGCTAAACAAACAATGGGCAACGAGTATTGATGCCGCGGATTCATTGCAACTTTCTGCACAATTAATACTATTGTGTATGGAGTGTTATACATAACGTGCAAACAACTGTACATATGAACACGTGTGAACTTATTGTACCAAGTATATATTTTTCTTTTCGTCGCATTGATGTTGTAACGTGATTCACTTCAACTGTTGTCGACCTTCTATGTGAAGCAGTCGCTGTATACGGCCGGATGATATTATATGTATATGTATATGTATATGTATATGTATATGTATATGTATATGTATATGTATATGTATATGTATATGTATATGTATATGTATATGTATATGTATATGTATATGTATATGTATATGTGTATGTGTATGTGTATGTGTATGTATATGTATATGTATATGTATATGTATATGTATATGTATATGTATATGTATATGTATATGTATATGTATATGTATATGTATATGTATATGTATATGTATATGTATATGTATATGTATATGTATATGTTTATGTATATGTATATGTATATGTATATATATATACTATATATATGTATATGTATATATATATATATATATATATATATATATATATATATATATATATATATATATATATATATATATATATATATTACAAGTCAATATCATCCGGCCGTATACAGCGACTGCTTCACATAGAAGGTCGACAACAGTTGAAGTGAATCACTTCAACTGTGCGACGAAATGACAAATATTTACTTGGTTCAATAAGTTCACACGTGTATATATGTATGTATGTAAGTTGGTATGTATGTATGTATGTATGTATGTATGTATGGCGGTTTATTTCAATTTCTGCAATTAATACTATTGTGTATGGAGTGTTATTTCATGTAACAACTGTACATATGACATGTATTATTGTAAAGTAAATATTTGTATGTATGTATTTTATGTTGTAAAGTATGTAGTATGTATGTATGTATGTATTGTATATGTATGTATGTATGTAATTTTATGTATGTATGTATATATAAAGTATATTATATGTATATGTAAAATAATATAAATATATATATTATATACATATATATATATATATATATATATATATATATATATATATATATATATATATATATATATATATATACATATATATATATATATAATATATATATATATAATTATATATGTAGTATGATATGTATGTATGTATGTATGTATGTATGTATGTATGTATGTATGTATGTATGTATGTATGTATGTATGTATGTATGTATGTATGTATGTATGTATGTATGTATGTATGTATGTACGTACGTACGTACGTATGTATGTAGTATGTATGTATATATATATATATATATTAATATATATATATATATATATATATATATATGTGTGTGTGTGTGTGTGTGTGTGTGTGCATGCGCACGCGCGTGTGTGTATATGCTATATGTTCGACTTAATTCGATTCGCAATTGTTCATGACTATTCCGACGGCTTGACAGAACAAAAATGTAACTCGGTATATAAATATGTTCTTCACAGCCTGGTCGAACTGTTCCGTCGAACACCATCACGACGTCTCTGGGAAACATTCAGCCACGCTGCAGATAATACATGAAAAATAGTTACGCTCACACATAGCATTATAACAACAGCTATTATATATAACTAGTCAACTCGAGCAATGTGGAGTGGACAAAATTGCCCGAGACCGGAGTCGGAAACGGTAGCAAATGCATTCGCAACCGGGCTACGACGTTTGAGGGGCCATTGTTCCACTAACTACGCTACCGCAAAACCGAACCGATCGCACCGGGATAGCCATATCATTATTTTTTAATGATTACTCCAAACTCTGGTTTTACCATAGAAGTATTTGTTTCTCTATTAATCGGTTGCATTTTTGTAATGACGTACCGTCTGTGTATTGAGTACATCCGCCGGTCTGTCCGTTTTTGTACTGTCAACACGAGCCGACTATTAACCTTTAATGAACGTTATTTTACTAAATGAAACGTGCACGTATTGTATAGACAGACTGTTGTTTGACGTGTCCCAGCTGTACAAATGAATTCACGTGCGACTTGCAATTATCAAAGGTGATAAATCCGTCGGGAAGGCGAACCTAACTTCAAATAAAGCCTGGCCGTGCTCGGCTAAGCAGGAAATATATAAAACCCGGTCAATTGCGTCATGACGACATTGCCCACTTTTTTAGTGTGTCACTACATTCTTACCATTCGTGTACGTTCATTCACGTATTAGTATACAGTATAAAGGGGCCTTTGTACGACTTGACTTGTTTACATGAATGTAATTTGTTTTTATAATTCATCAGCGTGCAGTGAATTAAACACACATATTAACATTTTTAATGCTGCTTTTTCACGGGGTGGCGACTGTCGAAAAGGTTAAACATCCTTGGCTAAAACACAGCGGGTACGAAATGTAACGTGCATAATACTGACTCACTGTGTCAACACTGTTTAATTGTGCTGAGACACGTAAACGAGTTCGGACTTCGTTACTTCATTCCGGGCAAAGCAATTCTTATTAAGCGTATTGGCATAAACCAAACGCAAGACACAATATTGATTCGTAATCAAGCCTTTCCGGATCATGATTGTGCTTCTGCTATTGTGAATATGCCATGGTATATATGCCATAGTAAACCTCGTTGTGTTTGGTCGAAGCAACATATTGCGACAGTCAAATTTGTTGACGAGACACATTCAATGTTGTAAAAAAGTAAGTTTAATTTAAAAATCCACGCGGTGCGTGGGGCCATCTACCCCCTCTACTGATTAATTAATCGTGGCATAGCGTAGGTTAATGTTGAACGATAGTATTTTGAAATAGTCACACCGTTATTTTTGGGTCAATGTATATTTGACAACAAGACAGTTTATCATGAAATTCAATTCAACACAATCTACGTCATTTATTCACACTACATTTCGTTACAAAACGTATCTTCACAACAACACAATTCACCAAGAAAATCCTAACCTAACCTAAAATATCCAAACAAAATCAAAACAACATTCCGCCATACTACGTTTACGATCAAAACAAATAGTTTTCCGAATGACACCAGTGTAAGTCACGACTTTGCCCAATTAATTGACACCGAGAGAAGAAAAGGGCATCTGTCCGCTGCCCCAACCATCATAAGTACGGTCAGTGTATCTGGAGTGTTTATCGCCGCCAGTGAACGGAGGACATTGTCGTAGGTGTTGATCATGGCTTGACACAAGGTCGCGCCAAAGACAACACAACAGGGCAACATGATCCGCCCGGCACCTCGACCGTGATTGATGGACGCGTCGCGTCGTCTGCGCAAGAACTTGGGTCTTCTTGTGAACTCTGCAGCCGCGAGTGTCGTCTGCCTAAAACCTACGAAACAGCTCTAAAAATGGTCTGTTAATTGAAAAAATTTCGAGTGAATTATTAGGTAAATTCGCAGAAACATCGTGCTTTTAACACGCGTTAAAAAGATCGCATCGTTGTTAGCTTCCTAAGTTTTATTCGAGCGTAGACAAGAGTTGTTCGGTGATGACCAAGTTTTGACGTAATTCCGTTATGACGTAATCTATTGTTGGTAACCTAAGTTTCTACGTAGCGGCATTACTATTTAGTACAATTTTTATTTATTTCTGTGAAGCACAGCGAAACGCAATGCCCGAGTGTCTTTAAATGTTGACAAGGACTTGTCGACTGAAGATGTTCCCGTTTGAACGGAATGTAACCCAATCGCGATTTTGCTTACAAAATTGTCCTGAAACGGAACGCACTGCAATTAAACAGGACAAAGACAAGCACTATACACAACAACCGAGGCATACTCTGGTGTTTAGGCATGTCAGCAACAACACAAACAACAACAAAAACAACAACAAATACATCAGCAACTGCAACAAAACATTATGAAGGCAAGGACGATAACCAACAACATGGCAACAAACAAATGTTTGTATATTATAAAACAGCGTTACTCTGTGTGTCTGTGCTACTGTCTGTCTGTTGGTACGTTTGTCGGTATGTATGTCTGCCTGCCTGCCTGCCTGCCTGCCTGCCTGCCTGCCTGTCTGTCTGTCTGTCTGTCTGTCTGTCTGTCTGCCGGCCGGCCGGCCTGCCTGCCTGCCTGCCTGCCTGCATGCCTGTCTGTCTGTCTGTCTGTCTGTCCGCCCGTCCGCCCGCCCGCCCGCCCGCCCGCCCGCCCGCCCGCCCGCCCGCCCGCCCTCCCTCGCCCGCCCGCCGCCCGCCCGCCCGCCCGCCCGCCCTGCCCGCCCGCCCGCCTGCCCGCCTGCCCGCCTGCCCGCCTGCCCGCCTGCCCGCCTGCCCGCCTGCCCGCCTGCCCGCCTGCCCGCCTGCCTGCCTGCCCGCCCGCCCGCCCGCCCGCCCACCGACGGCCGCCCGCCCGCCCGCCATCTCTCTTCCCTCTTCCCTCTTCCCTCTTCCCTCTTCCCTCTTCCCTCTTCCCTCTTCCCTCTTCCCATCTTCCCTCTTCCCTCTTTCCCCCTTCCCCTTCCCCCTTCCCCATTCCCCCTTCCCCCTTCCCCCTTCCCCCTTCCCCCTTCCCCCTTCCCCTTCCCTCTTCCCTCTTCCCTCTTCCCTCTTCCCTCTTCCCTCTTCCCTCTTCCCTCTTCCCTCTCCCTCTCGTCTATTTTCAATTTTCAATTTTCCACATGCAGTTGGTAACATCCGAGGTCAAACTGTGTACTTTTGTTAAATATTCATTATTTTCGTTCTTCATTTTGTCGTGGACCTTTTTGTTATATGGAATTTTCCACTGACTTACGATTGAAAAACTACTTTTTATTACTAATTATTCGACATTAATTGTGCTGGCACGTGGGTGAAACGCACCGCGTCATTTAAAATTAACCGCAAAGCGTTATATTTGATGGTCAGAGGGCAAACTAAAGACTACATTTGCCTAAAAACTTTGCAAAACCATACCACTGACGTCACACTAAACAAACTGTTCAGCGCGGACACAACAAAGCGGAAACGAAGCTTTCAAACATTTTTTTTTATTAAAAAAGTGGACACACACCCATGGCGGAAAGGTTAACCTTTCGTTGACGTAGTCCACTCGTGCGAGAAAACATTACCGGTTACTTGGCGATATTTCGATGCCACCCAACATCTAGTGTTTAGACGATGCTACCATTATGACGAAGGTGCCGCTGCTAGTTCCTAGGTGTTATTTTTTCATTAAATGAAACGTTCTTAAGACTACAGCCTGTATGTCGAATGTTTACTGCCTGCCAATTTATGTTTAGTTACTCTATTAAGCTCGGAACAATGTTCGCGAGTTGAAAGATTCCGCCTGCAACATGTTGAAATGGTAAATAAACATCCAGTTTCAAAACAATATTGATTTGCTGTATTCCGCCACGCTCAAATAAATACGCGTGGCCGTACGCACATTCAGACCCGCGTGAACTGGAGCAAAGTTACCCAAGCGACAAACAGTAACACCTGCATCCAAACACAGGTTCTCTCGAATTTTTGTGGGAACTTGATAAAATAAAAAGCTAACTGTATGATATGCCATCAACATCTTGATCTCCATATAGGCGCTGCACAGGAAAGTTTAACACTTGTAATTTTACTTTTTCAATGCGGTATCTTCAACGATTATGTTCTATGATTATTACGACATTTACGTGAGTTACTAAAGTCGATTCATTAGTCTGTTGAGTATTTTTTCAATACAGATTGAAATAGTTGACAGTGTGACAGTCACATTTTGATAGTAAATGGCATTTCCTAATAAGTGATCTCGGTTAAGAGAATAACAGCCAATATATGGGAGACATATTCAAAGTACGACCTGTTTGTACGAAGCATTTAACTCAGAAAAAAACATCCCCAGGAACGCGTCAAGTCTGGCTGAGAAAGGGCGCACATTGTAGCCCATTCACTGCGCGGCGGAACAGACACATAACATGGAAATAATATAATATAATATAATATAATATAATATAATATAATATAACATAACATAACATAACATAACATAACATAACATAACATAACATAACATAACATAACATAACTATAATATAACATAACATAACATAACATAACATAACATAACATAACATACATCATCACATCACATCACATCACATCACATCACATCACATCACATCACATCACATCACATCACATCACATCACATCACATCACATCACATCATCATCATATATATATATATATATATATATATATATATATATATATATATATATATATATATATATATATATATTACTGTATATATTATTATATAGTACTATATCTACACACATAGGTAAACACTACACACGAACGTACGCACACACGAACTTTCGGCAAGTGTACAACATATGACCGTCCATGTATGCCCTTGTACAGAAACGACTTTATGGACGGATAAAATGACTGTGCATAAATTTAAAGTTAAATTCCTAGCAGAGTCTGATGTTTAAAATGCAGCGATGGAGACTCAAAAGAAGACATCACGACACATTCAATGTTTGTGGATGACACGAGTGTAGTCGTGTCGTTAGGAGACCGATCGTTCGATTGACGACGGATTGAATACAATGAAGGGCCACGGTTCGATAGCCGATCGAACATGACAACGCTCAACTGAATAATAATATCGTGAAAATGGGGGCGGAAAGCTTATTTTTCATTAAGCTGCTTATAACGAGGCGCTTCGAGTGTTTGCCGTGTGTAAATTGGCTAATTAGAGCCACCCCGTGGAAATTTCCGCGGCTTCGAGTTGTTCGCTAGGTGACGACGGTGTGTACGCGAGCGCCATCACGCGGGACACATTGCGGCGTGGCGAAGGCCACATAAATCTGAATAAAAACACACAGAATATATAAATCTGGGGCCTGCTGTAATTTGATCGGCCGCATACGTTTTCAATGACGCCATTGTAATTGATTTAATTCTTCTGGCAGCGATGTCGACAAATTACGAAATTCGACAGCGCGAAGAACTTCTTTTTGTCGGCACCCCCGCACACCTAACAACGGCGGTCTGGCCTGCGTCACGTGCTGTTTGTCGCGACTGAGTCTGTCACCTCTGCGTTTTTTTACAGCCTTTCAATGGAAGTGTTGGCACACCTTTGGTTTCTTTGGACATTTTGTTCGTTCTTTTATGTGGTGTTC
>JAODUO010000867.1:507500-542500 GCA_025642075.2 Ridgeia piscesae | reverse complement strand
TTTGCAACACAACAAATACTGTGAAACAGGGAAAGTGTTAGTCCGTGTCCAGGGAATGTCCCTGAGGTTGAACGGCGGTGGTGGGACGGTTGAGTGGAGAAGGCCAAAAAGACGGCGGCGACGACCTGATGACGTGACAGCTGGTGTTTTTGTTTTCGTTGAGAAGATTGACGGGGCAAACCTACCGCTTCGACGGTAGCATTCAAGTTTTTTGTTCCTTTTGTGAAATTTTCAACGTCTGCCGCTTTGGTGCAGATTTTAGCGACGAACATATATTTCATGGTATATTTTTACCGATTTTAAATCTTCATGAACCGAATGGTTTCACTGATTTAATATATATATATGTATATATATATATATATATATATATATATATATATATATATATATATATATCTAATGATATAGCAAGTAGTAATGAAATAACATTTATCTGCATTTCCACAAACACCCACGCCCGCACCGACACCTGCAGCAGCGCACGCCCACGCGACGCCAGCACGCCCGCACGCCGCACGCACGCAGCACGAACACGCACGCCCGATCGCACGCCACGCCCCACGCCCGCACGCCCGCACGCCCGCAGCCGCATCCCACGCACAACGCACGCCCGCACACGCCCGCACGCCCGCACGCCCGCACGCCCGCACGCCCGCACGCCCGCACGCCCGCACGCCCGCACGCCCGCACGCCCGCACGCCCGCACGCCCGCACGCCCGCACGCCCGCACGCCCGCACGCCCGCACGCCCGCACGCCCGCACGCCAGCACGCCAGCACCACACACTCACACACCATACACGCACACACCATACACGCACACACACACACACACACACACACACACACACACACAACACACACACACACACACACACACACACACACACACACACACACACCACGCACGCACGCACACACGCACGCACGCTCGCTCGCACGCACGCACGCTCGCACGCACGCACGACACACACACACACACACACACACACACACACACACACACACACACACACACACATTATAAGGCCTAAGCCTTAGCACCTATGTTAATGCAGGACTATCTGAACCATCATCTATGAACGTTGACGAAAAACGTTCACACCGGGAGAAAGCACGCATGCACGAAGGCACGCAAGCTCGCACGAATACAAACAAGTCCTACCTAAATACCACACTAATCACAAGATTATCTCGTCCTCATTTTTGCCGCCTTTTGAAAACGTAAACACAGTTTAACGACGAAACACCGCTGAGTCATCCGTTATTGTTAAACAAAATACCATATCATATCACACTGACACATCAATTCGGTCACCTTGAAACAACTTAGGGTGCCATAAACGAGGACAGGGACAGGGCACCCGGTTGCGGTAAGTCACCCCAGCTTACAATACGGGGGTTGAGAACGGTTGGGTTGGCGCGAGGTCTAGCTCTAGGCTATTGTGAAGCGAGGGAGCGACGAGTGCTGTATCAGTGTATCAGTGCTTGCGAACTAAACAGACATGTCAAGTCGTCTAGCATCCGTCTGCACGGTACGTGAGTGCCAGCAGATATACGAACCAATTATTTACAAAATGGACCCACTTAAGTTTGTTACTAAACACGCGCAGATATGAAACAATGCCGAACGAGTTGTCATATCTGTTAATAATAGTCTCCACGTATGCAGCCCGTCCTGGCGGGAACTTGATGCAAGAGAAAAAGATATTTAATCCTATATGAGCATAACGACCTTACCAAAGTACGTCAACAATTGACGCACAATACCATCGTGTATTCAATATGCAAATCATAAAGTGTCTCTATCATGTACAAACGAAATACGATCTATAAAATATTCAACACGTTTCAACGCTCTTGTAGATATTCTCATCACGTCAGTGTAAAGTAGCGTTTACCGGATTTACTCAACGACTCCCTCGTGTTGGTCTTGAGTCACCGCGCCCCCCCCACTCACACACGACTCCCTCGTGCTGGTCTTGAGTCACCGCGCCCCCCCCACTCACACACGACTCCCTCGTGCTGGTCTTGAGTCACCGCGCCCCCCCCACTCACACACGACTCCCTCGTGCTGGTCTTGAGTCACCGCGCCCCCTCCCACTCACACACGACTCCCTCGTGCTGGTTTTGTGTAACCGCCCCCTGCCACTCACACACGACTCCCTCGTGCTGGTGTTGAGTCACTGCGCCCCCTGCCACTCACACACGACTCCCTCGTGCTGGTCTTGAGTCACCGCGCCCCCTCCCACTCACACATGACTCCTTAATGCTGGTTCTTGAGTCACTGCGCCCCCTCCCACCCCCCACAGGACTCCTTAATGCTGGTTTTGAGTCACTGCGCCCCCCCGCCACTGACACACAACTCCCTCGTCCTGGTCTTCAGTCACCGTGCCCCCCGCCACTCACACAGTAAAGGTAAGTTCTTTAAAGGTAAATTCTTATAACAGCGCAGTAGCCAATCCTCAGGATTGCTCAAAGCGCTCCTGACAGACGTGTTCAATCAGACACCATCTCAACTTCTCTGGGCAACACCCAGTCATATGCTACAATTAAGGCTGCTCTTACACATATCCACCACTATCTATAGCCAGGTATTCATTTATACAACTGAGTGAACTGGAGCAATGTAGAGTGAAAAAACGTGCCCGAAATGTTAACACCGCAGCTCAGGGTTCGAATCCGGGTCCTCTTAGTTGAGAGTCCAAAGCTCTACCCCTACACAGTAGAACATATTTTTTTTATATATTGTTTTCTCTGATTGCAGAAGAGAAACTTGAATAAATTGCAAAAATATGCATATATTTTACATTATATTATGATTTATAACTACAGGATGGCTTGCGAAGTATGACAGCTTAGAAACCCCTTTCTATATGACAGAAGGGCAGACGACTCCCTGTACCCTAGCAATCCGTTGGCGACCCTCCAGGGGTTGCGAACCACCATTTGAAAAACGCTGGACTGTAGAGTATTCAGCCATCTTGTAATCGATGCAAATATGCTGGTCGGTAACACAATTCCGACGTTGTATGTTGACATAAACACAAGCAACCGAAGAGACTAGACTGTAACCGCCCATGCAGCCGACTTCCGTGTCAGTGGACCCAGTCACCCGTGAAGCTTTAGTGGGTTAATATATCAATATTGGCAAAAATACACACTAACTGTGAACGGTTGATAGACTTCGCATAGAAGGTCTTTGTATTTATGTTTGCAGGGATTGTATAGAAACTGGGGCCCGTTGATCTTAAGACAAGATTATAGGGAACTGCCGATGTTTCGCGAAAACTGCCCTGATTATGCGTAACAATAGGAAAGGTAGCATTGACCGTAAACAAGGACATTTGGCTAGAGACACTGTTTTGAACTAGTTCACCGCGCCACGCACGCACATACGCACACACGCACGCACGCACGCACTCACACAAACACACATTCACAAACACACATACACTCACACATACACAATTACTTACTCACACGCACGCACGCACGCACGCACGAACGCACGCACACACACACACACGCACGCACCCACGCACGCACACACACACACACACACACAACACATCACATACACAAACACATTCGCACACTCACAAACACACACTCACACACTAACGCGCGCGCGCAGGGACGCATACAAACACACTCATTCACACATTCACACATTCACACATTCACACATTCACACATTCACACATTCACACATTCATACACTCTCAAACACACACACACATCACACACACACACACACACACAGACACACACACACGCACGCACGCACGAACGCACGCACCCACGCACGCACGCACGCACGCACGCACACACACACACACACCACCACCACGCCACGCACACACACAAACAAACACACATACACACACACAAAACACACACTCACACACACACACACACACACACACACACACACACACCCACACACACACACACTCACACACACACACACACACACACACACACACACACACACACACACACACACACACACACACACACACACACACACACACACACACACACACACACACACACACACACACACACACACACACACACACACACACACACACACACACACACACACACACACACACACACACACACACACACACACACACACACACACACACACACACACACACACACACACACACACACACACACACACACACACACACACACACACACACACTATTTGACGAATTAATTTTTTTAACTAATCAATGTTTTCAAGTACAAGGTAGTATTAATTCAAAAGTGTTCTGTCCGGAGGAAGTTATTTTACCAGGGCTGTTGTAGTGTACCAAACATAACTATCGTAGCATGGACAGTCATTGGACACTCTGTGCTGAATGGGGCGGCTTGTCATTCCTTTAATCCGTTCGTTTGACGTCTGCCAGAATAAACACCTCCAGTGTTCCTGCAGGTACCAGTAGATCTCTAATGGCACCACGTGACGAGTCACACAGAATGACTGTCTGGCATTCACACAGGCATGTGTGAGGGGGGTCACACTGTACCTGATTGCAAACCCCGAGGATAAGAGTTAGCGTTAGCAGCAACATGGCCTATCAATCTCCATGATACTGGTAAATGTAGAACGACAACAAAAACAGTGTACACACGGATAAGGCCGCTTAAAGTGGAACATATACCCCGCTGGGATTATCCATACAAGATAGTATTTCCTAGCATCACGTACTCCAGGGTATCACTTTCCATTTGTTGACAAAATCCTCGAATTTGGCCGCTCTAAAAAAAACTGCTTAAGATAAAACCCTAGTTAGCTAAACCAGCGGTATTGCTTGCATCAATAATGACCTTTTGCTGAAATGCCCTGTTTAACAAACCCTTGCTGAAAATAATCTAACATTCCTAATATACTCCACCAATCAAGTTAGGTTATTGTAGCTTACATTAAACAGTAATTATGATCAGGAAATATATTCGAAATCCGGGAGATGCGAGATATTTTGTCAGACTCTGCTGTTCGGTCCCGTTTGAATGAAATTCTGAAAAAAGTTGTTGGAGATTTTTCGCCAATCTCAACAGTACGAGTTAAGAGTTTGGCTGGTGGACGAGGGAAACAGGTAAAGATCTGAAGCGAAAACTCGAGAGATTTACTTCAATTCCGGGTATCCAGGCGTTTCACAAATATTCGGGAAAATCCCGGATATTCCGGGAGGCTTGGCAGGTGTTCAACATGAAGGTAGTCGGGAGCAGGCTGCTCTGGCTTACGGTTACTTAAGGACTTAAGGTAAAATCAACACGGGCGATGTTTGCACCAGAGTTATGCAAACGACACTAATATTTTATGCATGTAAATTTGTATTCATAATTATTGTCTGACGGTCAGTCGCGGTGCGTCTACAGACTGTGCAGAGACGTGCACAGAATCCTGAAATTCTCCGCCACTTTTCCCGTCTGTCCGGAAGTAGGCTATTGATGATCTGTCTACGTCAGAACAGTGCAACCAATTATAGGATCACCACAGGTCGTAGCAGGTGATGTATCCGACTTTGTATATGGACCGCATTTGTCACGGTCGTGGCTTCTGTTATATAACGTACATTGGTAGCGAACGTCTGTCTTCCTGGAAATGCCAATTGACGAGAAGCGTTGCCAGTTATACAAGTACCGGTGTGCTAATGTGCCAGGGCAGTCAGACGTCAGTGACGAGACGGTACATCCATCGTAGCTTGGCGTCGGCCGTAGCGTCACCTGGTGGCATCCCAGACAAACTATCCTAGATTAGTGTCGTAAATACATCGATCTTTCACGTTTCAACTAGGTGCACTCGGCATCTCCCGGCTAATAATAGTAATTGTAATATTTCTGTAGTCCCTTTCTCATTGAAAATTGAATCTCATAGGTGCAACAAACAAAATAATTTAGCGTAATGATAAACGGGTTCACTGGAGCATGAAATCACCGAGACATTGCGGTGGAAAAGCAATTTAAAACAAATATGTTCTGCGTTTCATTGTTTACGAAAGCTGGTTATAGTTTCAGAAGATTTAATTGTAACAGGTTGATTCAAGATTGCTGGCGAAGCTACAGAGAAAGTACGTTTGTCTGTGTTGATATCACGAGTTACCTATGTGTCGTCGACCTAGTCTACCTTGAGTCACATCGTATTCATCAACATCGTCAACCAGTACCGAATCATCTTCGGGTTTATCCCCATCGTCAACCATGAGTCACGTTTGTGATCACCAACGTCGTCAATCACCAGTCACTTTGGTGTTAATCAATGTCGTCAACCAAGAGGTCATCCTCGATTCATAAAAATCGTCAATCACGAATCATCGTAGTGTTCATCAACATCGTCAACTTGAATACAAGAAACACGTCATCACTGAAACCGATGGACTACCAATAGGAACACGGTTACGAAAGCTACTGGCATAATTATAATTTACTTTGATCGTTAGAAGAGTTTGCGACACTGTCGTTGGCCTTGTGTTGTCATATATAGAAACAAAGACGTCGTTCATATTTTCATTGGCTTTAGATTGAATGCGTTCAAACGTTAAAAATACATTTCTATATAATGTAGTAGCCGTGCTCAAAGCGATTTATACTTTACCCATTCAATCGAATAGCACCTCGACTTCCTTGGGAAGCATTCAGCCACACTGCAATTAATGCGCGAAGACTATATTTGTATACAAATACACACGTCTGACTCATACGAATGAGTGAACTGAAGCAACGAAGAGTAAACGATCGTGCCCAAAGTTTGACGCGGAAGTACAAGTACAAAAAAAGTATCGAATTGACGTTGCATTTTTAAAGCAAGCTTATTGCCTTAGGCTGGAGGATCGTATTTTTATGCCACACCGGTCAGCGGGGCGTGCAGCTGGAGTGATCACAAGTGTTCGGAACGTCATCAGCTGTTCTCGATTCGTCAGACGGGAATGATGAGTTACTGCGTTTTCATCGCCTCACGCTGCCGACGGCGTCTTCCAGGAAAACGACGGTTTTCTAGGGTCGTGCTTGATTCTCGGTCACACACGTTTTTCTTGCGTGTGAAGTGTTTTGTTGTTATATAATATTCAACACATTTCCATTCAAATAAATTTTGCTAAATTCTCTGCATTGTTTTCCTTTTGTCTTAAATAGATCTTCTCCGAGACAATAACTTTAAAAAATACCAAAGTGCGGATTTTACATTAACTACGGCGGTTTAACGTTTGCGTCTCCCTATTGAATTCATGGCATTTCTGTCTGTGCACGTTCAGTTAAAAATACGGGGAAGAATGCGCGCTTGTACATTGCCCTGTTGACACGAAATTCTGTATCCGCCCAGCAAACAATGGCACGTACTGAGAGCCACAAGGAATTCACAAAAATATATGTAAAGTAGCCTTCGGGTGAAAGTTCGCACGGTGCGAACGCTTGGAGACAGGCCCCAATGTTCTTCGGCGAGCCTTTGTGTCGAGGGCACGATGACCTGAACTATTTTTGAAGCAAGACGCCTTATAGAATTACACTTAAACATAGGAATTGGAATTGTCGATTTTTTGCTATACTACTCTGCAAACCGTAGTTTGAAGATGGAACATTTGCGTTATCCTGTGGTAGTTGTAACTAAACCACCCTGGTGGATCCACCCGTACAAATGTGCAATGTGCATATGTGTACATTGTCCGACAAGCTCAGACGGTATAGGCTTGTCAAACGAAGTCTCTCAGTCAGAGAGTTTTTCAACAAAGACTTAGATTGCCAGCGAAGACCGTCTGCTAACGTAGGTTTGTCAACCCCGACGATCTGTCAGCGCAGAGGGTCTGGTCTGTCAAAAAAGTGTCAATCAGAGAGTATGTTAACTCAAATGGTCTGTCAACCCAGACGGTCTATACAATCAGAGGGTCTGTCATACCATACGTCTTTCAACTTATACGGTCTGTCAGCTCAGACACTCTCCATTCAGACGATCTGTCAAGCCCGCTCTATCTGCCAACGACTCTCTGCAACGACGCAATAGCGGTCGGACGACACTGACTCTAGTGTCCCACCGAGAGTCTACTTAGTGCGACGTTCACCGGCCGTCTCACGTCGGATTCCTTAGAACATTTCGCCGACTTGCTGTCAGCGAACACCACTGGTTTAAGCCGAACAATAGTTTGTAGTACCGAGCGAACCGGGCAAAACATCGCTTTCGATTGTGCCGAAGTTTTCAAGTGATATCGACACCGTCTGCCTCTCGCGGTTCAACGCCGGCGAACGGTGCATCGCTCCGCCGTCTGACAGGCACGAGATATGGTCACCGAACATATACCGGGGTTTACACGTTACACCCGCCAATTATCGCCTGTAATGCGTAATTGCGTAATGCCACGACACCTTGCAGAACTATCAGCGTCATCAATCTCAGTGCACATTCATCAGCGTAAAGGGACGGGGCGATAGCGTGCGCTTGTCTATTTTTTGGCACCAAATTGTTTGCCGTAATTGCTAACAGATCACAAGTTTCGACACCTATATCATACCCACAAGGAGCTTGCATGTTAGCAATGACGGCGCAATCTGCCTACGATTTCAACCGGATTTATTTTATTTTATTAGGAGTACATCGGTGTAATATCTGCAGATGACCAACGCGCAAAGACGATGAGACAATGATTGCTCGGTAGCGCCACCCGGCGGAACGTCAGACAAACAGGCGTCAGAGCATCGATCTTCTTACGTAAAGCGCACGTGTTCTTTCCGAGCGCAAATTCCAGTGAAGAACGAATGAGGCCCGCACGTGCTGAAGGCGCGGCCGACATGTGGACCCACCGTCCGTACGCCGACGAAACACTGGTGGTTCTCCACCAACAGATAATGGGGTCGGAAATGTATTGCCACCCTTGCGTAAACGTTGTTATATCCACCAAGCCGCCGGGAAATCTTCCCATAACTCTTCGTTTCCGGTAACACATCGCCTCCCTATTTCCGTGTGTCTGTTTCGCTGTTAGCACTAGGCCGTTGCATAAAACGAGTGCCATCGGGATGTATATGTATCAGGATTATTTACGCCAAATAGAAGACAACTTTGTCATTTATTAATGTGCAGGCACTCATTAATACAGATGTCGTCAGGGCCATTTATTATTGTTTAGTGATTATTCGTTAGCCTATGATTTGGGCGAAGTTGTAAATATTTACCAGGTTCAATATAGGCCACCGTAGGCATCGTTAACTAATGCTAATGACACATTTGCAAACACATAACAATCTAACGATAAAAGTTTATTCTTTTTAAAATGTAGCAACATTATGTAGGCTTCCTTAGGCACCTGTTATTCCAATAAACCAACAACCTACATTTATATCTAGCGTAAACAATTCATACACCGCCTATTAAAACAATTGTAATATTGGAGATTTCCGCAGTGGTGGGTGAAAATATTATTTATTATGTACAATCGGAAGGAATGGTGGAGGCAGGTGGAGATTTATTCAGATGATGCGTGGATATTTTCGTCGCAATTCGGATGACGATCCCAAAATATCTACAGTATTACAATGGATCGGGGTTACAACCCCTACCCTTAACAACTGTATTATTCCACCCCGTTAAGACGCCTATATGCAGCCTGTCGCGTAGGAACGGGAATAACGCAGATACTCCTATGGAACGTAACGGAGACAGGTGCACACCGCAAATAGTTCTCTTATCTACAACAACAAACAGTTTGTGGAAATCTTAGTACTTAGCTAATGCGAACAGTTGTCCGACTTCATAATTAGTTGCGTTGTGTGATCCCAAACGTCAACTCTGAAACACATTCGACATTGTCGTCTCGCCGTCGACAAATTACCCACGCCGAGATGGAATGTCTGTACGATTGACGGTTAACGGTGTATTCAATTTCGTTTCATCAACTGACGCAGAACCGAGACGGAGCTGTCGGCGTGTCTAGGATTGCACCCATTGTCTGCACGACGATTGTCGTAGGCGTGTCACATGTGTGATGGTTTTGTGGTCTTATTTTGGGCAAACACATGAAACCTATTGTTGGTGAGAACACCTGGTGTTAAAATGAATAACTAGTACACCGATATCACTTCAAAGATTTGTTTCCCCAGACAAACTACACGGTCATTGTTCACGACAGCGCCAAACCTAAAGTTGCTAGCACAAGACAAACACAGAACGGTTCATTTGTTCAGCGGAACGAACTCGTTTGTTTTGCGTGCGCAGTGAAATCCTAGTCGCTGCCACCTACTTGACGGCAACCAACGTTCAGCAGCACTTCAAGTGTTGTAGGCGGCCGGTATGTTTTATTGCCGACGCTGGAGACCCAAAACGCCGTAAAACAAAGACGCTAAGTATGTCACGGTCGCTCCAATGTCATGGCCAGCGATAGGCTTCCTGCCGACTCGATGCTATACAAATTATGGCTTCACGCAGACCCGTCTCTGGTTTACCGTCAGATCGAGCCACTCCTTTTCGGCGACGCTGTAGCGTTTACATTTTCCCGGGCGTTTTAAACTATCCGATTGACGTTTCTGCGCATGCGCGATAAATGTCAAATCATCAAAATGCAGCAAAACGCAAAGCATTTATGGTACAAATACCACGGGCTGTTCATTAGGACGTATATAACCTTTCAGCAATGTTATTTGTCGCAAATTAACATGGGGCAAAAAACGTTTTGAGAAGTGTTGATAGCAAGTGCAAATCATTTGCCTGCAATGCGCCATAATCCATGACAGTGATTTAAACAAACGTACTATTTTAATGTATTAAACGAAATTTTAAGCAACTTTTCACAGTAATCACCGTTAACGAACAGCCCATGGTATTTATATGATAAATGCTTTGCGTTTCGCTGCACATTGATGGGTTTACGTTTATCGCGCATGCGCAGAAACGTCACCCGGATAGTTTATAACGCCCGGAAAAATGTAAGCGCGACAACGTAACTGGGACTTCCTGCTACCCTTCTACCTACTACCAGTTTGTCTGGTGACCAGATTTGGGGATAGTTTTAGGGTTAGGACTTCAGTTAGGTTTAAGGTACTTTTGAGAAACTTGATATACATCAGTACGCGGTGGATTTGTAACACAAAATGCGCTCCTGTTGCTTGCGTGACGATTACAGCTAATGCTATACTATTATTATAACAAGTGTTTTGGACAACGCAAATAAATTGTTAATACCAGAAGAAAAAAGTTAAATAAACTATAAATATACTAAACAGTTTAGTATTATTATATTTTGTACCCGCGACATTTAAAATTCCAATTAGAGAAATCAAGTATAACAGTTTATGGGATGTTGAAAAACGTCTACTGTTATTTTATGAGCTTGACAGCTGATATTTCATGGGTTATTTTGGTTTATAATAACATTATCACCTTCGTCACACGCGAACACATCCAGTGGGACCCAGACTCTCTTGTGTGGGTCAATATCACTTAGACTAGTAGCTCAGTGGACAATGACGCATTGATATAAAACTTAGTCAATATTGCCGCGTAAGCCACGAGGTCCAGACGTTACTGGGACGAAGAAGCGATCCGGGCGAAAGGTTACTTTGCATAACCATTTATAAAGAAAATTGTGAACTCACTATTGAAAAAATGACAGGACCGTATTTTAAATTAAATTTAAGGCAGTATTAATAATGACACCTATTCACGGGACAACAATTTTCCGACCATGTTATGACGTAGACGGTCTGACGTAGACCATGTTATGACGTAGACGTTCTGACGTAGACCATGTTATGACGTAGACGTTCTGACGTAGACCATGTTATGACGTAGACGTTCTGACGTAGACCATGTTATGACGTAGACGTTCTGACGTAGTGCTCATTGTGTAAGTGGACTTCGCCATATTGACGCCACGAAAACGTCACGAAACTATCGGCTTATAGGGAGGGGCCTTATGACAAATAGTTTACAAGTTCAATTGCTTCTTGGTGTATCAGGCCAAAACATGGGTGGGGGGGGGGTGGTGCTGATCAAACCCCCTGGATATGTATGTGTATCCAGGGGGTAATTTATGCGGTATTTTGAGAAAAAAAGTGAAATGCATACTATTTGGTGCAGAAGATAAAGTACTAATTGACTTAGCAGCGGTTATGAACATCGAAACGCGTTCATCTACCACGTTATGTGAGACATGACTACCCAGCCTTGGGCAATGCGCACAACAAACACGTCGTTAGTTGTGCATCGTTCTCTTCGCGCGGTCTTCGTTCTTTGTCGTGGGCGGTTATTAACTGGCTTTGTCAAACGGCGCTCACCGGAAGTTTTCCGTTATTCGCTGTCAAAAAAATGGGCGGCGGCGGCGTGGAAATGGGAAGGCTGGGGGTGGAATAGAATCAACAAACTCAGTTACATTCAGCTGTGGGCCTTGTCACTGTCTGGGAAACATGAACAGACGCGGTTGTACAACCCCTTCAGCCGATAACGTGTGTATTGTATTAACAACGACGATAACTACAGAACAAAGAGAGTTGACAAAAATGAAATGCGATTTACAGAGAGCGATTAAACGTTTGTGTAAGTTATGCTGAACTAACTTGTAAACAACGGTCACGATCTGCTGTTGAATGTTTGACATTGGTGTAACATTGCGCTTCTGCGAAAGCTCTTCTTGGATGTGATGCATTTGCAGCGAGGCTCATTTATATGTACGGGGCACGACGATTTATAATCGTATCTTTCGATAGAAATAAAACTGACTAACGCATTCTCCACACTATCGATTACTTTTACTCGTGGGGTTTGTTCTAACTGCGACTGAACGGAATTTTCCAAAGAAACAATAAGGCGAGTTAGGTGAAATATGGCTGATGATAAATCGTCACACATGCGGTGTGCTAAATCAACCGACCTTTATACAAGCGATAGTCGGCCGACATATCACAAATGTGATGGCGAATTAGTCAATTATTTAACTAGTTAAACTATCAAATGTGTTTACAACAAATTCGTCTTTTTGTCGAATTTGCAAGCCATTATACTTCGATATAACGACACAAACTTATACCTACTTACCAGTAGGTTTAAGTTTAACGCATCAGTTTAGTAGTTGACACACTGACACACAAATGTCATATTTAGACAGGGCATGACATTGACATACTAATGTCATATTCCCTCCACGCCGGGCATGACATTGGCACACACATGTCAGACTGTCATCAATGCAGCCCGAGACTGGCACACAGATATCGGGTTTCCATCAGTCTCGAACGATGATAACATATAAGTGTCGTATTTCCTTCCGTCTGGTGATGATATCTACACAGCAACAACAAATTGATATTGTATTGATATTCTATGATGTCTTAATGCCTTAATTGTATTTTATTGTATAGTGTGAATCCAACTGAATTGAGTTGCTAATAAAACTTGTGTTAAATTATGTTTGACACATCAACATTGCAGTCTCCATATATAATATATAATTTATAATTAAAAGTACAGTAATTGATATTATTATAATTTCATTAATAAATGTATTCTTTTTTAATTAAAAAAATATAACAATAGGATAAGTATTCACTGATGTGAATAAAAACACATTTTAATAAGTTGTGTATTCTTCTCGTCTGCTGAATTCAAATGAAGAGGAAGTTGATATTTACTTTGTAGCTGACAATATTGTGCACAGGTCTGTGTAGAAAACGATTCGTATTAAGTTAACGACGCAGATTTGGTGTTGATAGTTTTCACTGTTCACTGGCATTATAATTATTTACAGAAATGGCGATTTCCGAGACAACCCCGATAGAACAGACGCGTCAACCTCGTGCCCGAACAGACGACAAAAAAGAGCCGTTGCCGTCTGCCAATCAACACCCTTACGCAAGCTGGGGATAACACGAAATGATGACTCATGTTATCTCCACAGATTCGTTGCCAGATGTCTGCAGACCAAAATTTGATCAAAAGGTCGCTTTGTAACGGACACCACCTTTGTAACGGACACACACCTAAGTCAGAACGGGTATCCATACATTTCGGTAAAGGACACTTTGGTAATGGACGTTTTGGTAACAGACATTTCGGTAACTGGACATTTCGGTAACTGGACATTCTGGTAATAGGATGTTTTGGTAATAGGACATTTTGGTAATACGTAAATACGAGCTGACAGGTCGTTACTTGCAGCAGCACGTATACTCATATCCGTATGGCATATGTCAACCTCTAGCTTCACAGGTTCAGGACAGTGGTTGTGGTCTGTTTTCAACACTGGATTTGCTGGTATCAAGTCAATGTATGCACTAGCAGGGCAGTGCTTGCTTGCATGACATGCACAACGCCACCTTAGCATGTCATTTTTCTCTATATGCTTGGTATACGCATGGCCATTCCACAAAAACTTTGCTTTTCCCCTGGTTGTCGTTGATAACTCTATGTTCACATGTATAGTTTCACCTTATGTGTGTCTAGATTTGAATGTGTCATGCTAGGCACTGGTTGGCTGTAGTGGTTGAACACTCTAGCCACCACCACTGCTATTTGGAAGCCATGTTCCCTTCACAGGCAAGCATTACCTTACACCTTGCCTGACTGCAGGTGAAAAGCCAAGTTCCCTTTCTGGAGTCTGGACCATCCTAATTTACAACTGGTTTAACTAACTGACATCTCAACAGGTTACCTCCTGATATGGCAGACTGGTCTCTGATTATTTTCAGTAGTTTTAAAAAAATGACTTGTTACCAAAATGTCTATTTACCAAAATGTATAGTTACCAAAATGTCATGTAACCAAAACGTCCTGTTACCGAAATGTCTGTTATCAAAATGTCCATTACCAAAGTGTCCTTTACCAAAACGTCATGGATGCATCGTCAGCACGACCTACAGCCAAAATGTAAATACTATCATTAATCGAAACGGGACCGAATTTCGGTCGTGTATGCCCTAGGCGACCTGGTGTAGCCAAATCTATAAAAGACACGGATAACTTATTCGGAGTACCTAGAATATTTGCTTAGGGTAGGGCCTATTCAAATTTGTTTTCAACCGTTGATCCTTGGGGGTTTCAATATTTTCGTTTTGGGGCAAGTCCCCATGCATTAGATGTATGCATGGCCCACTTGGCGGCTCAACTTTCCTAGGTAATTTGTCATTTTAAAATCATGTCATTTGCTTCCATTCATTAATAATTACAATGTTTAAACAAAGAAATACGACATAAAAACCCTCACTGCTTTGTTTCCAAACGCCGAATAGTAAAACAAACGCAATGCGGGTATACACCACGATAATTAAATTCTCAGTGCGACTACATTGACAAACCATCTCGATTTCAACTGTTGTGCCAAATTTCAACTAAAGAATTTCTACTCATATTTCTGTACCCACATTTCCGGTCCCCAATTATCAGTGATCGGATGTCCGTATTTAACGACTCTGTCAGTCGGGGCCATGTTGTCGGCTAGGTGTCTGGTTGCCTCGGTTGGCCGACACGTGTACGACGGCGAGCCAAACAACATCGTAGTCCTATCGCTGTTTCGCTGACGGTGCAGATAGGAGGGACGCATCGCGCATGCGCAGAAACGTCAATCGGAAAGTTTATAACGATCGGGAAAATGTAAGCTGGCTGTTTGCGCGGAAACCTCGGTATGAACCATGGCCAATAACCAACGTGTTCAGGCAGGCAGGCAGGCGCAGGCAGGCAGGCGCAGGCAGGCAGGCAGGCAGGCGCAGGCAGGCAGGCGCAGGCAGGCAGGCGCAGGCAGGCAGGCGCAGGCAGGCAGGCAGGCAGGCAGGCGCAGGCAGGCAGGCGCAGGCAGGCAGGCGCAGGCAGGCAGGCAGGCAGGCAGGCAGGCAGGCAGGCGCAGGCAGGCAGGCGCAGGCAGGCAGGCGCAGGCAGGCAGGCGCAGGCAGGCAGGCGCAGGCGCAGGCAGGCAGGCGCAGGCAGGCAGGCAGGCGCAGGCAGGCAGGCGCAGGCAGGCAGGCGCAGGCAGGCAGGCGCAGGCAGGCAGGCAGGCTGGGTGGGTGTGTGGGTGGGTGGGTTTTTCTCACTGTGTACGTGTGTCGCATGAAGTCTCACTGTCACATGTCCTTCTATCTGTTTGTGTATCTATTTACAACAACCACAAGCTTCGGTGCCTGTCTGGTCTGACCTGGTGGTTTGACTTGCCGACCCGCGCCTTTACCACGTGCTGATGCGTTATATTGGCTTACGTCTCGCAGGATTGTTATTCATTTTCTCGACCGTTTAATCCGGTGACTCTGATTAATCGCAAACGGTGTACGTGAGTCTAGACACACACACACACACACACACACACACACACACACACACACACACACACACACACACACACACACACACACACACACACACACACACACACACACACACACACACACACACACACACACACACACACACACACACACACACACACACACACACACACACACACACACACACACACACACACACACACACACACACACACACACACACCCCGGCTGGTATACACACACCCCCGGCGTAGAAAAACAATGCTTTTCCCTCAATCATGTATTCGGTAGATCAACCTGTGACATAATTATAAACAGACACAGACAGACAAACCGACACATACACACACAAACACACGCACGCACGCAGCAGGCAGGTATACAGACCGACACACGCACGCACGCACGCACGGACGGACGGACGAGCCCGCGCACGCACGCACGCACACACGCGCGCGCGCACCAAAACACACACACACACACACACACACACACACACACACACACACACACACACACACGCATCAGACTGAATTTTAAAGACGTTTCCCTCTGTTGCGGACCACGCATTCGTCCGGCAGGATGCAGGTACTCGTCCGGAAGTAGAATGGTACAGACGGACACGACGGCGTCGTCAACTAATTACACAATGGTACAGACGGACACGTCGGCGTGGTCATCTAATTACACAATGGTACAGACGGACACGTCGGCGTGGTCATCTAATTACACAATGGTACAGACGGACATGTCGGCGTGGTCATCTAATTACACAATGGTACAGACGGACACGTCGGCGTGGTCATCTAATTACACAATGTTAAAAGTAGTTAAGATACAGACAGCTCGAGAAGATCTTCGCATGTTAGATTCGACGAGTTTTCCCGGGTGATTCTCCGGCTTTCATCCACGTCTTGCTAGTTCCCAACCCTGGCGAGTTCCCAACCCTGTGGGCGTGGTTTGGTCTAAGAACTCTTCTCCATGACAAGCCTCGGCCACGGCGAGACAGTCATTTAACCACAACATGCCCATTGACGCCTCGTGACATGACGTCATCAACGTCATCAACACTCACGGCGCGCCGTCCTACAACCGTCACGTGCAAATTAAATGTCAAGTATCCTTCCCTTGTCGACCCCAATCCACTTTCCCGCGCACCTATACGGCACCCTCTTGCTCATTCGGGTCTGCCATCAATCGTATCAGTGACATGGCTTGTAGCGCTGAACCAAGGCACCCCCTACGAAGTACAGCACCTCCCGGCCCTCGGCTGTCTCCTCACAGAGCAGCCGGTGACACTTTAAGGACTGACAGGACACAGGACGATAGTGTGTGTGTGTGTGTGTGTGTGTGTGTGTGTGTGCGTGCGTGCGTGCGTGCGTGCGTGTGGTGTGTGTGTGTGTGGAGGAGGAGAGGAGAGGAGAGGAGAGAGAGGAGAGGAGAGGAGAGGAGAGGAGAGGAGAGGAGAGGAGAGGAGAGGAGAGGAGAGGAGAGGAGAGAGAGAGAGCGCGAGGACAGGACAGGACAGGACAGGACTGACATGTCACAACATAGAGCAAAGGACGATAGTTTTCAACACAGTATTGTTAAAAAGTGACACTTCACTATTTTGCAGTTTTTACTCATTGCATTCCGATGACAGCGACAATCAACTCAGTACGACAAAATACCCGTAAAAATGCCACGCTGCCATTAGTCTCTTGCCCACGGAGGCGCACTACAACGGTTGCGACTGTCGCCGTTACAGTGTTTTGACCTTGGCGCTACCTCATGACAGGCATAAACCATTCAATTTGTTCAATGAAACATTTATGAACTCTAAATAACAACCTTCGTGTTTTTTTAAATACATTTGTTGGTGTATTAATTGACCTTTTATGGCCCAACTTTCCTAGCATAATTTGCTGGACTGCTACATCGGTCAGCAACTTATTCTTCTCATTGAAAACATTTACAACACCACCATTACACGCAACGGTGGACGAATTCAATCAGTGATGCCATCTGGCGGTAACAATGAAAATACGATATTTCAACTTGACCCGACATCGAGTTCCAGAAGGCGAGAGGGCATCGGATAAGCGAGACCAGGCGAGTAAAGACGCCCAGACAGTCTCACGTTGTCTCTACTGGGTACCTTGCAATCATATATACAATTACACACCCATATAACACGGCCACTGCACCATTTAATCTTATTGAGACGACAGCGTTGGCATTACGATATCCCAGACCCTGGGATAGTTTGCCCTCACGCTCAGCCGTCCTCTGATACTTGTAGGAAGTGTCCATATTATCCGACGATACCCTCCCACTAGCCGGCGCCTAGAAACTTATGACCTCACGCAAGGCAATAATGCCGGAGGAGATTGTCTGATGACCTGTAATACACATACATGGCCCGAAAACATCGCATGCACTTGCAGCATACACAACACGTACCGTCAGGTTGGGTTTAGCGAAGATATTGGGGTTGTAGCGAGACTGTCTCATTTACCGTTAAGTCGACCAGCCGCTGTGCTCTTATTTTATGTTCTGCATTGTTACATATGTTATATTGATTAACCGCTCTGTAGTTGGAATATGTTACAATAGTCATTGTACCCTTTGGTATACACGACGGAATGAGATAGAATATGACGAATGAGCTATGATAGCTCGTCAAAAAAAGCCTGGAAAGTTAAAACGTTTTTTGGGTAATGGGTAGGTAAAAAATAAGATAGAGAGAAGGCGTAAGAGATGGTGCAGGGGTCGTGGATCACAACTCTCAGGAAACACATTTGGGTTTTCACATTAAAAAATACAATTTCTTGTTTAATGAAGAGAAATTATTATGGTTATCATTTTGCACAAATTTCACGAAGAAATTGATACACTCACGGTTCACAAAGAAATATATTTTAAATCACGCTTGTATGGGACTAACCGTCCTGGGGTGGAACCGACGGGGTGGTGTAAAGGGAGAAATGGGAAGCGAAGACGTTGTGGGAGCCTTTACTTTGCAATCTTATTTGGTAATCCGTAGCTTTTAAAATTGCTACAATTCTTGCAACTCGTATAACATATATCGTTCCTCCAATAATTACATTTGCTGATTGATACTTACATCATATATTTAAATCCCAGTCATGTGTGCTTAGCCTTACACAGTGATATGGTTAAAAACAAATAAAACAGTTAACGACGCTAAACATGTTCAAACACCTTGTTCGGTTGTTCCGTTTATCCAGCTCGCGTTAATTCAGTACACGTCCCACTTGTGTGCTTGTACATCACGACGAAGACTCTACGGATATCAAAAACGTACAAGAATTAAACAAAACGACTGTATTAGGAGTATTAGACTACTCGTAATGCCAGAAATTATTTCCTACGGGGTCCAGTGTTTTACTCAGGTCGACTCCTAACATTACCACTAATATATTGTTTGTTATAAATAATATCATATTTAACATATCATACAGCATCGTCATTAAGTTGTTATGTCATATTTGTATATTTTTACATTCTCGTTCAGTCTCGCATGCTATTTCCTGGATTGTCTTTATGCTAGGATTATGTCAATTGCTCACTCGATGACAAGTATACGACATGACAGTGCAATAGGCTAATCTGCTATTAAGTAAAAACATAACTGTTAACTATCATAACCAAGGAAACCGATGTTAAAGCAGCCATTTGTTTACGTAATGTTACCATTGTTCCCATATCTATTGGTTCCCGTTAATCTGTTGTTGTTGTTGGGTGCGATTTATTTATTGCGATATCCTGCATGCTTGGAGGACAACCATTTGAATAGCAACATATTTAAATTACCCAACAAATAGATGTTTCTTTTATTTTCCAACGAGTTGAACATTACAACGGGCTACACTATTTCTCAGGTGTACGGTAACTTCCTCAGATACTACCGCCATCTGGCGAATGGACGCGCATCGACCATGAGTGATTGGTGAATGACGTGGCATATTATCGCATTAACTTGTTGTCATTGGTGAATCTTTTCGCATGAAAACAAATCTGAAACTAAATTTGAGATCTAAAACATCCTCAATACGCGTGTTTCAAGGCGGTATATTCGAAATATACGAAGGGATTCGAAACCATCTTGACAAATGCAATGTTTTCACAACTCATGTAAGAAAATATCAGAATAATGTTTAGCCTACAGAACATATTAGAGTCACACAAATTGGGTATTTTCTATTTTAACTGGGAGTTGTTAAAATGTAACTTTTCTTGATTTGTTAGAAAGTGTAATTAATAAAATAAAATATTAAAACACGGAGAAGGTTAATAGATGTATAGACATTTTCGAAATTCTTTCGGTGAAAATTAGCGAGACTCAGCATTTCAATTTAAAAGGCTGTATGTAGGTGCAGTTTCAGCGGCGGAATTTCATATTTTTCTTTACTATGGTAACTATAATTATATCATATTCAAATAAGTCACTGGGTGTATGCACAAACGTTGCATAGTGATTATGTTGTTGACGTTTGAAAATCCTGACATAAGCATTTTTAGCGTCAGCGCGTGGTTCTTATACAGTGGCGGCCTCTTTCGCATTTCACATATTTCCTCCAGGTGGAGGTAGTTGTCGTTTAGCGGCAACATTATCGGATGTGGTTTCTTGCTAAACAATCACGTACAAATGCATATAAAACGCCTAATGTCAATCTTGTCATAAGTACCTTCAACCTAACCCTAACACAAACCTAAACGCTAACCCTAACATTAACCAACCCTAAACCTAACATACATGGAGAAGACATTAATCATACCGTTGTACAAGGCAATAGTTAGGCCACACTTGGAATATTGCATTTACGCATGGAGGCCATATCATTAGAAAGACATCGATAAACTTGAAAGAGTTCAACGGAGGGCAACTAAACTTATTCCAGAACTTAAACATTTATGCTATGAAAGACGCCTGTTAGAATGTAGATTGACAACATTAGAAACTAGAAGATTATGAGCTGACCTAATAGAAGTTTTTAAGATATTCAAAAGATATGAAGATATTGATAGCAATTACTTTTTACAAACTAAAAGAAGATAGTATGACAAGGGGGCATAAGGCAGCGTTAGTCAAGCTATACTGTAGGTTACATAAAAGAAAATTCTCCTTCTCCCAGAGAACAATAAATGATTGGAATCATTTAAGTCATGATTGTGTAAATGCCAGCAGTGTAAATATGTTTAAAAATAAAATTGACAATTATCTGGCAAGGGTGGGCTATACCTAAGTTGAACACTTAAATGTTTTAGAAATTATTTTAATACTGATTAAATTATTTATTTATTTTAATTTATTTATTATTGTAAGAAATTATTATTATTGTAGGACATTTTATGTATTTTTTATTTTACTTGTATATTTTTAGAGACAACGTATACTTTTTATTTTACTTATGTAATTTTAGAGACAACGTATTTTAATTAATAGCATTTTAGTGGTATTTTGTAATTTTGTATATTTATAATTTTAAGTATAATACTAATTTATGTACACTTTTATAATTTAGTGAACACTCGATAAGCCATAGACTTCCTTGTTCATATGCCGTCTGGAGCTTGGCTCTGGACGGCAACTTGTTAAACCTTGTTCAACCTTGTTAAAACTTGTTAAACATTGTTAAACATTGTTAAACCCTAAACCTTATTCCACCTGACATAAGAGCAACCAAAATTGGGCAATTGTACGTGAGTGGTTAGCAAGTAGCAACTACCGACATTATCACCCGACCATTAATTTTAGTGTATTAAAAAAGTTGGCCAACTAACCTGGCAACGCCGGGTAACTCTGCAGAAACTTTAAAATGCCAAATAGCTCCGGCGAAACACAATTGTGCGTGTGTGTGTGTGTGTGTGTGTGTGTGTGTGTGTGTGTGTGTGTGTGTGTGTGTGTGTGTGTGTGTGTGTGTGTGTGTGTGTGTGTGTGTGTGTGTGTGTGTGTGTGTGTGTGTGTGTGTGTGTGTGTGTGTGTGTGTGTGTGTGTGTGTGTGTGTGTGTGTGTGTGTGTGTGTGTGTGTGTGTGTGTGTGTGTGTGTGTGTGTGTGTGTGTGTGTGTGTGTGTGTGTGTGTGTGTGTGTGTGTGTGTGTGTGTGTGTGTGTGTGTGTGTGTGTGTGTGTGTGTGTGTGTGTGTGTGTGTGTGTGTGTGTGTGTGTGTGTGTGTGTGTGTGTGTCTGTGTGTGTGTGTGTGGGGGGGGGGGGGGGAGGGGAGGGGGTGGTGCGGATAGAGCTGTGTTTTTATATGTCGAACGCAAGTTTCTACTTTTTCTATTCATATTTGAATATGTTGCGGCGGGAATGATTGGCATTTGTGATGCTAATGACATATAGATATTCCGTTTAATTAATTCATTACGCTGTACACTCTTATAATATGATAGTTTCTAAACCAAACAATTTATATTTTTCTAGAGACAGTTGATGTGTGTAGAACATGCAGCTTAATAAATATCTAGCGTGGACACAGTCCAAGCCACCTAGAATACCAAGTACAGTCACGGAAGAGGCATTCTCCCATCGTTGTACCGTTCTGTGGTTTGGACAAACACCAAGGGGGATTAGCTCAAATGGTAGAGCGCTCGCTTAGCATGTGAGAGGTACCGGGATCGATACCCGGATTCTCCAGTTTTATATCCGCGTGTAATATATAATTTTAACGAAGTGTTAATACCTACAATTATGTTTGTTTATGGCGACCTATTTCTACACACATTGTTAATAATTGTAGCTATATTCATATTATTCGCAGTCACATTAATAAAATAATTATAACAGTAATAATAAAAGCTTTTAAATGTTAGTACGAAGCGGCAGCAGCAGCAGCAGCAGCAGCAGCAGCAGCAGCAGCAGCAGCAGCAGCAGTAGCAATAGCAGCAACAGCAGCAGCAGCAGCAGCGGCAGCGGCAGCGGCAGCGGCAGCGGCAGCGGCAGCGGCAGAGCAGTAGCAGTAGCAGTAGCAGTTGTAGTAGCAGTAGCAGTAGCAGTAGCAGTTGTAGTGCAGTAGCAGTAGCAGTAGCAGTAGCAGTAGCAGTAGCAGTAGCAGTAGCAGTAGCAGTTGTAGTAGCAGTAGCAGTAGCAGTAGCAGTTGTAGTAGCAGTAGCAGTAGCAGTAGCAGTAGCAGTAGCAGCAGCAGCAGTAGCAGTAGCAGTAGCAGTAGCAGTAGCAGTAGCAGCAGCAGCAGTAGCAGTAGCAGTTGTAGCAGCAGTAGCAGTAGCAGTAGCAGTAGCAGTAGCAGTAGCAGTTGTAGTAGCAGTAGCAGTAGCAGTAGCAGTAGTAGCAGCAGCAGCAGCAGTAGCAGTAGCAGTAGCAGCAGCAGCAGCAGCAGCAGCAGCAGCAGTAGCAGCAGCAGCAGCAGGCAGTAGCAGCAGCAGTAGCAGTAGCAGCAGCAGCAGCAGCAGTAGCAGCAGTAGTAGTAGTAGTAGTAGCATTGTTATTATGTGTTATGTTATCATCATTATTAGTGAATGTTTATTTGATTTAAACCAAGCAGTTTCCACTTGTCGCAGACGACTGATGTGTGTAGACTGTGCAGTCGGACCTGTCGCGTGGACACATCATCTAGAATGCTAAGTACAATCTCGTAAGAGGCGTTTAACACATTTCACCATCGTTGTACTGTTCCATGGGACACATTATCATTTACTCTAGGTGTATCTACATAACTAAGTAATCATATTTTCAGAAAAAACCCACAAAATCAGAAGTGTCATGTCTAGATAAAATGCTACATTTTGTCTTAAACCCTATGCCGAAAGGGGTGGGAAAGTGAAACATCAAAGAAAAGCAAAAACTTGGAGAATCCGGGTATCGATCCCGGTACCTCTCACATGCTAAGCGAGCGCTCTACCATTTGAGCTAATCCCCCTCCGTGTCTTCCCAGCTGCTCCTGGTTCAAGTGATGAGCATCTGAATAAATTCATTCACTGTTCGTTTTACTACTAGTCTAGTAAGGACCTGCAAGACATAGACAGTAGTTTGACCGTGTTTATGATGGTATAATATGTCGGGTGTTGCTGTAATAGGTAACAAGATACACTTTACAGAATTATTAATCTTAATTTAGTTTATTATGGGAATTGAAATGTCTGAAAATGATACAAACTTTGTGACTTCTACATAGAAGTTACATTCACACTCATACTGGGGCTGGCTCATTCAATTTAAATCCAGTTAAAAATTATATTACCTTATAGCTTGTAAAAATATATTTGTAAAAACTTATCTTGACCGCAGTAAGATGTGACCTTGAAATATATGACCTTGAAATATCCTTATTATGACCTTGAAACAACATTTTGCATATGGAAAACCACAGAATAATAAATTTCATCTTTAGAAAAAATCCAAGAGAGTCGACCAAGTGAAACATAAAAGAAATGTAAAAAGTTTGGAGAATCCGGGTATCGATCCCGGTACCTCTCACATGCTAAGCGAGCGCTCTACCATTTGAGCTAATCCCCCTTCCTGTGTACCGAGCGTTTCTGGCGCAAGTGACGCCCGTCTCCATACATTCATTCACTATGACTTCATTAGTGACTCGCGTATCTGCCTGTAATCGAATTATATATGAAACAATCCTGAGTACGTTCTGAAATTATGTTGTAAAGAAACATAATATTATGAAACACATTTTATAATTGTTCCTTTCCGAAATGAAACGTGCTCGTAGTGTCAACCCGGATCAAAAACATGAAATCAACATTTCATTAATTAATTAGACTCTGTATAGTGTTTGCTGTTAAGTTATGGCGTCTGCTGCTAAATTGTAGCGTCTGCTGCAAGTTATACGGTCCGCTGCTAATTTATTAGTGTCTGCAGCTAATTCGCAGTGTCTGTTAGTGGAGTGCACAGCAATGATACGACATTTTACCTGTGTGTAAAGCGTCCGAAAGAGTATGAAAAGAACATGTTTTCCACGAACAGTGGAAATAGAGATGAAGGAGTCAGGACAAGTTGTGACACCATGTAGAGATTGACAAGCGACAGACCGATGTGAAGGAACTTCGCTGCTGCCCTAAACGCCACTAGGCTTAACAAGCAGTGAGCAAGTACGTAAAGGATGTACTTTTTTTAAATAAATCTATGGATGTTACCTCAATAGAATGCGGGGCTTAAGCGAATTATGTTGGTCATGTTTGACATAGTATTGATTGATCGCAAATATTTACCTATAATATTAATTAAATAAATTGAAAATGGTAAGCTTGCATCGTGTAGTCTAATGAAGTCACATGGTTTTGCTACGACGTCTGTGATGACAGCGCATTCAAATTGTCGATGAGTCAGTCAACCAGTCGGCCGGTCAATACAAGGCAGTTAGCAATTCAAACTTTCCCAGCGCATTGGATCCTCGCATATCTGTCGTTACTCGACGTTAGTCGTTGGGCTAAGGTCGAAGTCTCATAGGCCTGGGAGTAATCACAACGTCCCATATTACGTTTCCCATTGTTCCTCGTAGTTCCCCTTTGTGGTGACGCTTGAATGTTCCCGACAGAACTGCTCTTTTTCGTATTCCTTTCAACGACGAAACTGACAGCGTTTGGCACACTTCCCCTACGCGAGATCACACCTTGGTGTTTTGATTGACAGTCAATTACAAGGCTGAGTGACAGCGCTGAATGCGCCGAGGCGTCAGCGCGTGCTCGCTGCCGTGTCGGCCGGCAGCACAATAGATGATCCTAAGATAACGTGTTAACTGCGGTTACACAGGCAGGACACACGTTTGATGTTCTACAATAAGAGTTATGCTATATTATACTATATTATGCTATATTATGCTATACTATGTTATGTTATATTATATTATATTATATAAAAAATAACCCAGTTGAAGTGCTTATCTTTGTGATTATTTACTAAATAAAGGTTATTATTATGCAAGTATATTATCACCAGTTTCGGTGACGTATTTCCCAGAACTATATATAGACCTATACATAGACCCCCTTCATTTGACAAAGCTACATCGGGATTAGCATATATATATATATATATATATATATATATATATATATATATATATATATATATATATATATATATATATATATATATATATATATATATGGAAATGTAATATGCAAATAGCAATAAATAAGTCGACAATTATGATAACAATACACATACTAACAATACCGCTACTACTACTACTACTACTACTACTACTACTACTACTGCTACTGCTACGCTACTGCTTGCTCTACTACTACTACTACTACTACTACCACTACCACTACCACTACCACTACCACTACATACCACTACACTTCTTCTACTACTACTACTACTACTACTACTACTACTACTACTACTACTACTACCTACCACTACCACTACCCTTATGCTACTCTACTCTACTCTACTCTACTCTACTGCTACTGCTCCTGCTACTGCTACTGCTACTGCTACTGCTACTACTACACTACTACTACTACTACTACTACTACTACTACTACTACTACTACTACTACTACTACTACTACTACTACTACCACTACCAGTACCAGTACCACTACCACTACCACTACCACTACCACTACCACTACCACTACCAGTACTACTACTACTACTATTACTACTACTACTACTACTACTACTACTACTACTACTACTACTACTACTAATAATAATAATAATAATAATAATAATAATAACAACAACAATAATTAGTTCACAATAAAAAAGTATTATTATTATTATTTTAATGATAATATTGATAATAAAAATATTATTAATATGACTGCGAAGAATATAACTAGTGTAAATCCTAACGTGTGTAGGAATAAGTAGCCATAAATAAACATAATTGTAGGTTGTAGGTAATATTACTTCGATAAAAGTCACACGCTGAAACAAAATAAAAACCTGGAGAATCCGGGTATCGATCCCGGTACCTCTCACATGCTAAGCGAGCGCTCTACCATTTGAGCTAATCCCCCTTCCTGTATGTGTATGACATGACGCGGTACTACGATGCGGGACCTCGTTGAACGCACCTATTCTTAAATTAGACTTGTCATTCTAGATGATTTGGACTCGGTCAACGCTAAAGGTCTTGGCTGTACATTCCACGTCTATCAGCTCTTTCTAGGGGATGGATTCTAAATTAGTTGAACTGAATATTTGTGTTTATAAAACTAACGCCAAATGCAGTTTTGTAGTATTCAAATCCGAATGGAAGAAGTCAGTACTCGACACTTAAAATACACACACACGCGCGCGCATGCACGCACGCACTAATATTTAGCGAGGGCCGAGTAACTGGACATTTTGTCTTTATGCTTTTATGAAATAGTATCAACACACGTAATTATTTAGAAACATTATCCATCGTAAGCGTAACCTAAAACGGTGTTTGGTTTCGACATGTTTTCTTGTTTTATTTAATTAATAATCTTTCTAATAATTGAAGACATATATAGTTTGATCATCTTCCAGTTCTGTGTAAAACAAAAATACGCATTTCGGATGATTCTAAAATGTTCCGTAGGCAAAATCCCATTTCGAAAGTTTTGAATTTATTTATGTTTTCTTACATTCGTTAAGAAATCATTGCATTTAGAAAAACGTCCGACGGTCTGAAGTCATGGTCACCTCAAACTGAACCTCCATAATATGTTTTCAAATCAATCTTTTAAAAACTGTCAATCAATCAGCAGTGTCACTGTAGTGCGTTTATTAAACGGCCTTTACCAACAGCAACATCTCTTGTTTATTTACTCTAGACAAACAAGCTGAGGGTTCAGCCAGTAAACATGACAAGGGTATACATATTACTATACGTGTATAGTACACACGCAGTTGCGACAACACAAATAATAAAACTATCAGTCGTGTGACATTTAGCCCGTAGTGGCCACATCATGAACACACATGTACCGTACCGCATAAAAACATGTAATTTGAATGAACGAACTGAATTCCCGTTTGTTTTTATCACACAATTTGTACAGTTTGTACACGCTGAATGTGTATGCTAATGAAGGTACTAATGTGTTATCGTGTGGCCATACAAGCCTCAAGACACCGAGCCAACATACGTTATAGTTCAGACATTCCTACAGAAGCACGTGAATACACTCATAGCATTTACATGCAGTAAGAGGGTCGTAAATCCACAAAGTGAACGATTATGAGGTGCATAATAGACGCCTCGTTGAACGTAACATTCGGTGTCCATTTGCGCCGTCTCAACTATTAGTACGTCGCCAATGCGTCACACTCGAGTGACTTCAACCGTCGAAATAAACAACTGACACAGACATGTGGAGCAATTAGTGGAATCAACAGTCGGTGGAAATTTCCGTCGGCCGCCGTGCGATACATAGCAGTTGATCATATTTGGCTGTAATCCAGCCTCTGACCCTTCGCTGACCGGACCCCGGGTGACCGGACCCTGGCGACTGACGTTCTCCAGACACGCGTGACTGAGTTGTCCACCGTCGCCGCGGTCGATGATGTGTGACGTAACGACAGGAGCCTAGGCGACAGGCGTCCGTCGGTTTAAGAGCGTCTCTCTCGTTGCAGACAAACAGTTGCGCTGCAGAATTTCGCCAGATCGTCTCACGTTTGGATTCTCTCTCAACAGATTTAAAGCAGGAAAATGGCGTTGGCTGTCAACTGTCCCTTCGAGGTTCCGGAGCCCTATTGTTGGGATGAGTCGTTCCGAGTCGTGGTGAGTACGTGGGAAGATCGGGGGGGGGGGATCGGGGGGGATGGAGGAGATGGAACATTTACGAAAGAACAGGATGCGTTTCTGCTTAGCTATACTTGTTGTTCACACGACACAAACTGCATTTACGAGGCCTTCATAATTCATTTTAAATCACGACTTCAACGCTAACAATTAAACCGGGTGCTAGCATTTACAAGAACCAATGCTAGTTATAACAGGTTCGCCTGATGGTTTTCGTACACAGCGCTTATACCTTTTTGCTAGAAGGCACCAGAGGTTCGAAATTAAAACAACTGGAGATAGCATAGAGGATAGTTGGCAGCGTTCAGATTGGAAGTTGTATTGTGTGGTTGGTATCCTCTTGCATAACGGAGAAGTTTGAAATATGAATGTCTCAAAATAACCATTGATATTTGTTATGTACACAGATTTCCCTGCCATCTTAAAAGGAATGTAGTCCTTATTTGGTTGTAAAATCGTGTTACGCTACATAAAATGTTTACTGTAGTGCAATGATCGCCTAAATATGCTCTGGTGAACAACTTTTATATTGAAATATAACCGTTGCGGGTATAAACGCTTACTTTATCTAACAACATGCTTCAAGTTCGATGTGATACGTCACCACGGTCATGAAAATACCAAAGCACGCTGTTCGGGTGCAACTTTGTAACCATGAATCTGTTGAATTCAAATGAAGCGCCAACAATAGGAAAACCCACAAAACAAAAGTAATCATCAAAATGAAGATGTTTTCAGGAAAACAATGGAGCAATTTGTTAAGCATGAGATAGTTTGTTGTTAGAAAAACGTAGCGGTACTTTCAAAAAAGAAGGAATCACAAGAACTGGATGAAAATGGCAAACAATTTGGAATTTGCATTCCAAAGATGGGTATTTTATACATTTGATTAACTTTATTATAATTTACGATTTGCAAAAAATTATATTTGGGACGAATCTGGAATTTCATTCGAATCAATATCGAATCGAATATCCTCGAAATTTCGAATCGAATATCGAATCGAATAATACCGATATTACGATAAGCTACGCGTAGCAGCCACCGACGGCCATAACACCGCGAGTTTTACGCGAGTTTGTTTTGTGAAGGTTAAGTTTAAGTAATGTTAGTGATTTTATTTTGTAACCTAGTGTATGTATACTTATACATTATAAGATATGTGAGGGGTAGTTTGGCGGTTGTAGTCTTTCATAGTTAAGTCAGAAAGTAAACCGTAAATAAACAGGGACATGAAGGAAAATATTCGAACGATATTCGTTTATATAGCTGCGAATTTTCGAATTGCGAATCGAATCGAATTTTCGAATTTCGAATCAATTCGAATAGCTGGAAAACGTTCGAATATTCGAAATTTCGAATACGAATCGAATATTCGTCCTATCCTTAATTGTCACATTCCCGTATTTCACCACTACGTTGACCAGACCGCCCGCTGACTGATCAAAGGTCTTATGTTGTGTCGCGTGACTGATGGACGAGTTTGTGTCAATTAAACATTGTGCGTCGGCTAGAGAGTAACTCACACGCTGCTGTTGTTGTAGTACTGATTAACGTAATTAGTCACAACACGTCGATACACGCTCCTAATTACCTGGCAGGTATCCGTGATAGCCTGCTAGTTGGTTGACTAGTCGGCCAAACAACTAGTCGGCCAACTAGTTGCTCGTGTAACCGGCCCATTAGTGTAGGCGTCGTTTAGTGACGTGATTTGTTGCACTGTAAGACCCAAAACACGGATGTGGTGTTTGCAAGATAGTGTTCACGGTAGCTGGAAGCAGACCATCATCCCGGAGAATAAACATAGCGCCAAATCTAGTTACAACTATTTAATATGCTTTATACTACATATAGTAGATGTACATCTTATTACTCATTTACTGGGGGAATTATGTCAAAAACTATTTGATCTACGAGTACACAATATAACCCCGATTGGCATAGTTATGTATTCAATACATTTGCAAACTCTCTCTCTCTCTCTCTCTCTCTCTCTCTTCTCTCTCTCTCTCTCTCTCTCTCTCTCTCTCTCTTCTCTCTCTCTCTCTCTCTCTCTCTCTCTCTCTCTTCTCTCTCTCTCTCTCTCTCTCTCTCTCTTCTCTCTGTATCTCTGTCTGTCTCTGTCTTTCTCTCTCTGTCTCTCTGTCTCTCTGTCTCTCTGCCTCTCTGCCCCTCTGCCCCTCTGCCCCTCTGCCCCCCTGCCCTCTGCCCCTCTGCCCCTCTGCCCCTCTGCCCCTCTGCCCCTCTGCCCCTCTGCCCCTCTGCCCCTCTGCCCCTCTGCCCCTCTGCCCCTCTGCCCCTCTGCCCGTCTGCCCGTCTGCCCGTCTGCCCGTCTGTCCGTCTGTCTCCCTTTCTATCTGAAATTGAAAATAGTTGGGAACTGAATTAGCGTGGCCGGGACACGCACACAACACTGGTGAGTACACATTGGGGGGGGGGGCTAAGGAGAGAACCGAAATTACGTTGCCTGAGTTTACATTATTTCTTATTAGAGGCGCGACGTCCAATGGGGGTCAATTTTGAAATTTGCATATGAAGATTGTCGAGAGCTGATTATTTTCATCATCCATCCGTCGCCACGTTCCGGGCTGGTGCCCAAGAGTTATGAGGCGTCACTGTCGAGTGCATTCAAATGTTGGACAGCGGCACGCAATCATGACAAATTAGCGATCTGATCTGCTTGTTGACAAACCTCCGACATGGCGCAAATAGCTCATACAAGTGGCATTTGTCCAAGTGTGTAGGGGCTTAACCGGACTGTCATACTGTCTTTGTTCAGTCCGTAAGGAGTCCGAGCTCAGCAAAATAGCTGCGACATAAACACGTGCCAAATAAACACGCCTCGTCTCCTCCCATGCAGCAAGCCATCTGCATACTTGCGCATTTGACTTGATGAAATGCAAATATTCCGTCAATGTATATCGGATTTCGCGATTGTTTACCACGCGAGCTACATTCACATTGACTTGTTTTCCGTTTAATTATATCTACTTAGATTGTATTCGTCGTAGTCTTTCGATGGTTTAGTTGTAATTAATTAAGTGTGGTCGTTCGGATTCTCACTCACCACAACGTCATGCCCATCGCATCTTCTTCCGCAACTTCTGTCATCTCCCCATCACGACACCCTACTCAATACGTCCTAATTTAATAGTTTCCCATAATACATTAAATGCGTATGAAGCATACTATTGTATAAATATACGTGTCGCTAATCCTGGCTCGCGTAATTGTACGCTGGCCGAGTCATGGGGCAGGTCTAATGTGATACGTACTTTTGGGGGCTTTCTCCGTGGAATTGGCCAGAAGCTCAGATGGAAGATAGTTATGAGTTCAGCTTTGCTTGCTGACATTCATTCAAACACAAAAGTATTATTATTTTATACGGTTATTAATTAAGAATAAAACAGTTCGTACAACGTCCGTCCCCGTTGCGCCTTCAAATGGTGGACGTAGATTATATTCAGTTAAGTGGACTGCGCATGAGATGATGTAAGACCACAATAAGGTGCTCATCCGCCATTCCCCGAGCGACCAAAGAGTACCATTTAAAAGCAGCATTATGCAGGTTGTCTGAATTTCTGTGAGCACATATGTGGTGTGGAGTGATTCGAAATGATGTTTTCGTGCAGTGTGGCATCAGAGCTGTCAAATTACGACAGCTGTCATTCGGTGCATTTCTGCGTACTAATACAGTTGTCATTTTGCTTGATGATGTAATCAGGGGCAATCCGTGGGTGGTTCAAGCAGAAATTGAATGGGTGTAAGGTTTGAAAGAAGTTTGTGGGAGCCTGAGGTATTAAAAGTTCACGAATTTTTCACAGACAGTTCTGTCTATGGAGGGTAAATATGCTGTGAAATTGTCAATACCAGAGCTGATCAAGAGTAGTAGGAAATATAGGAAACGTTATAATGGTCGCCTATGGAAAATGCAAATGTGGTCTGACTCCAGATGCAGCCATTGTACGTCCGTTGCCTTTATCCCGAAGCACTTGAGCGTGTTTACCTCACGACGGCGACTGATGTGTCTTTTGAAACTCCGCACGCTTCGACAACGCAAATAGAACCTCTGATTGCGGTGGCCATCACCGGCCGTAAACACAATGTCGTGACCATCAGTAATTTTCTCCGAAAATAAACTACTTTTGAACGTAGAATTGCGATGAGTAGTTATAATGATGGCCGCTAGGGGTGTAGTGCACTCAACCAGCCATGGAAGATGTCAGAAAGGTAACTGACGCGCCACCTTGCGATTGGTTTCAGTACGACAACCTGGACACGGAGCACACGAACATCTTCAAGGCGATCTTCGAGTGCGCCAAGGAACCGAGCAGCGCAGCCAAGTTGAAGGGTCTCGTTGACGTCACAGTCGACCACTTCACGGACGAAGAGGTGGGTCCAGGAAGACGCGCCCATTACGTGTAACGTTACCATTATCTGTGTGATTGCTAGGTATCCCTGGGCCAAGTTGTCCAACATTTCCTATGCGTCTATGCGTCGTAATGACTTGGTACTTGTTAGTTGTCGTCATCTAGTTCTTCAGGGACTTAATGTTCTGTTCCTTCTTAATCGTCTTGTTCTCATTAGTCTTCCTGTTATTGTTCTTCTTGTTCTTCGTGTCATTCTATATATTCTCGTTCTTCTTGTTGTTGTAAACATTGATCGTTATTCCTTATAATTCCCCCTATTCTATGTGATCTGGGTTTTTATATATTACCCTCGTTTTCTTTTCTCTCTCGCCCATTTCCCCTATTGTGTTGTTAACAGTAATTGCTGTTTCACTTGTCATGTCTGGACAGAAGTGTTGTGAACGGAATTGTGTGACGTCATGTTTCTCTCGTCCAGGGCATGATGGAGAAGGCGAAGTACGCGGACCTCGCCGCGCACCGAACCATCCATAACGAATTCGTCGCCAAGATCAAGGGACTGTCAACACCGCTCTCAGACGAAGTCGTCACCTTCGCCAAGAAGTGGTCAGTGTCAAACATTGCCAAGTGACTCCCAAATCAATTATAAATTGCCTACATTTGGAATGTTTGAAACAGTTCAAAGATGCTGACGAGCTGACGCATAACTAAAATTAAAAATTAAAAATATTTGCTAGTTGAAATGACTATAACAAAACGCATTGTTTTTTACTTATCTAACTGTCAAGTATCGCTCTTTTAGCAAGACAGTTGGGTGCAATTGTCATTTCTAAGTATTTTCTCAAACTAATCATCTATATTAGATCAACTCAATCAGTTAACAGTAATTCGAACTATTACCCTCTCTTATTTCTTAATAACCCCCTTGTGGTCGTTAGTTAGTTAAACGTAGCGTCAACTGCCGTTATGGACGTCAACTGCCGTTATGAACGTTATGAATTTATGAAATGAACGTTTGACATTGCAATGAATCCGTTGTCACGTTGTAGGCTTGTGAACCACATCAAGGGCACCGACTTCAAGTACAAGGGCAAGTTATAGACGCTGTCGTCTGCTACAAGGGAGTCTGTTTAGAGTCGATAGGGCCGCAAAAATCTATCTACGCACACGTCCATTGACCAGAGCGGACCTGTTGCAGTCTGACTTAACGTTCCAGCCGCAGACATAGTGGACCAATCGGCGTTCTCTTCCGTAAACTGAACATTTATTTGGGTAAACTTTGAAAAAAATGGCGTGATACCCAGAACGTCGAAGCAGTTGTGATGTTGCGTGGACGTACTTACAGCAAGGTACTTTCACCAACGTACTTTCACCAAAGTACTTCGTTGTAGCAAGAACGACCAACCACACAGGGTATATTATATTTTTAATACACTAATTACATGTTATACGTCGCATGACCACCTACTGATAGTTCACTTTACATATCTATAAGTAGGAACATTTGCACGGGATTTCCAGGAGGCACGGACATACGAAAAGATCTGACGCGTTGAACGATTACGTCATCATTGACAACTGCTGCATATAACACGAGTGCTGTTGAATAGTCACGTGACATATTTTGCCTAGTAACATCACGTTTGCAATTGTTCGTTTGGAATAATGAAATAAAAAGAA
>JAODUO010000867.1:490000-497500 GCA_025642075.2 Ridgeia piscesae | reverse complement strand
CTCCGCACGCTTCGACAACACAAATAGAACCTCTGATTGCGATGGCCATCACGGGGCGTAAACACAATTATTTATACAACACCTCTGTCCTTTTCCGCGGGCTAATTCAGAACGTCGCCTGTCGCTTGATAGATCGTGTGGTATATTATTTTCCGACGCACAACGACACGGTGTACTCTCGTTAGGGCATACTGTGATGCTACTTTAGAATCTGGTTACTCAGGCGACGCTGCAATTGCTTATACAATTGCATCAGTAATCGGTTATCTAGTACAAGCACAAAGAAATCTTTGCTGATCGGCCAAATTTCTAGCTGTGAAAGGTATGCAACCCGTTTTGTCCATATTAGTCTGAAAAAAAGTTGGGCGATATCTTCCCAGAACTGAGCAGTGGTTTCCATTTTGTCATGCTTGAGTTATTTTCACGGGGGTGCACCATATCTTCAGTTCACAAGGGTCTGTGGCGCCACCGTGCGCCACTCTCATAACCGAAACTGAATATTCTCATTTGATAGAGTCGATGCTCAATCTCGGTGGTCAATTTGATTGGTAAGAACTCCCAGGATGTTTCTGGATGATGCATGCTGTCGAGTATGGCGCCACCTGACGGATAATCGAGGCTAGAAATGAGCCCTGTGGCGGTGTCGCTACCCGATCTACCGATAAGTTGTTTTCTCTGCTGATGATTATAACTCTGATTGGCTCATTACATGAATGTACTGAATCAAATTCGTAACATTGAAAAACAGTAAATGAATCCAGGCTCTCGCGAGGTTATCAGAACTGTGTTGAAATGACTGACGCGCCACCTTGCGATTGGTTTCAGTACGACAACCTGGACACGGAGCACACGAACATCTTCAAGGCGATCTTCGAGTGCGCCAAGGAACCGAGCAGCGCAGCCAAGTTGAAGGGTCTCGTTGACGTCACAGTCGACCACTTCACGGACGAAGAGGTGGGTCCAGGAAGACGTGTTCGCTATCAGCTTATCATTTCTAACGTTGCTAATATCTAGGTGATTGTTAAATGCCACTGGGTCAAGTTGTCCAACACTTCCTCGTCTGTGCGTCGTAATGACTTGGTACTTGTTAACTGTCGTCATCTAGTTCTTGTGTTGTTCTTCAAGGACTTAATGTTCTGTTCCTTCTTAATCGTCTTGTTCTCATTGGTCTTCCTGTTATTGTTCTTGTTCTTCGTGTCATTCTTTATATACTTGTTCTTTCTTGTAATCGTTGATCATTGTTCCTTATAATTCCTCTTGTACTTTGTGATTTGGCTCTTCTTTATGTTACCCTCGTTTTCTTTTCTCTTTGTCCCATTTTCGTTAGAGTATTTTTAACAGTAATTGCTATTTCACTTGTCATGTCTGGACAGAAGTGTTGTGAACGGAGTTGTGTGACGTCATGTTTCTCTCGTCCAGGGCATGATGGAGAAGGCGAAGTACGCGGACCTCGCCGCGCACCGAACCATCCACAACGAATTCGTCGCCAAGATCAAGGGACTGTCAACACCGCTCTCAGACGAAGTCGTCACCTTCGCCAAGAAGTGGTCAGTGTCTTCCTATTGTTAATCGCTGCAACACAAACAGGAGTACCTGCTGTATTTAGGACATCGGCAACAGTAAACGTAACACATTTCAATGGTGTGAGGAAATAGAGAGGTGTCCCAAACATTTAATCTTTCATCAGTTTGCTAACACATGCGCGCGCACACACACGCACATGCACACGCGCACGCACGCACACACACACACACACACACACACACACACACACACACACACACACACACACACACACACACACACACACACACACACACACACAAACATAACAAATAAATAAATATGCACATACACACTCTCACGCGCATACACACGCACAAGCACAAAGAAACAAAGAAACAAAGAAACAAAGAAACAAAGAAACAAAGAAACAAAGAAACAAAGAAACAAAGAAACAAAGAAACAAAGAAACAAAGAAACAAAGAAACAAAGAAACAAAGAAACAAAGAAACAAAGAAACAAAGAAACAAAGAAACAAACAAACAAACAAACAAACAAACAAACAAACAAACAAACAAACAAACACACAAGAAACAAACAAACAAGAAACAAACAAACAAAACAAAATAAATATACACACATGCACGCACATTCTTTTGCAAAACTACAGATCACCATATTTTTATTAAGTTACACATTATGTTAAAACTATCTAGTTTTGAGGAAAGTGGTATATAGTGTATGGGGATTGCGCTTTTGCTGGAAAGTCGTTTTAATATGTGAGAAAGCTCAGATTACATCTTTAACAACAGAAAACTTCGCAATGAATCCGTTGTCACGTTGTAGGCTTGTGAACCACATCAAGGGCACCGACTTCAAGTACAAGGGCAAGTTATAGACGCTGTCGTCTGCTACAAGGGAGTCTTTTGAGGGTCGACCGGGCCATACAAGAATATTATCTACGCATGCATCAATCGATTCAGTTTGATTTGATGGAAAGTACCAATCACAGACAACATGGAACAATCAAAGTTATTCTTCATTGCTACAGACGCAGATTTTATCTCCATCTCTCCTTCGCACGTATTCATTTTGCTAATTATATGTTAGCAGAGTTGTCTATGGACTGCTTCAGGCAAGTCTGCGGCACCATATCAAGTATTTCTTTCTCGCACGCAAACTGGATATCATATGACATTGCTATGATAATCACTTTACGAATGCAGAGGAACGAACTTTTGGTATTTGCTATATACAGTCTGAACGATGGAGGATACAAGGCGGTCTGCAGTCAATGTATCGACCTGATAAAAGACACCATCTTGTTTGCTGGCTACCACAACAACAATGAACGCTGCTATTTAGGCGTATAACCTATTTTCTGTACTAGAAGAATCACGTTTGTGTTTGCATTTGTCAAACGGGAATAATGGAATAAAACGAAAATGAGAACCCTATTGTATTAAGAGTTTGGCTATACAGGACGAAATAAGACACAATCTACAAAAAAATAGATAACACAGAGCTCCTACTCTGTGTGATGATGACGTCCGTTTAATTATCTCTTTCGCGAAAAGAGTTTTGATAAGTATGGTCGTTCTCTTAGAACTTCTTATTTAAGTAAGTGCATTTGACATTATCATTAATGCGAAGGTCTCTCCATATTCACCAATACTGAAAGCGTAAATGTTAATTTTTGTCACAGCTCACACATTAATATATTAAAATCAAGTAACGTAAGCCTATAATATTGATGGAAACGACGGTAGATACACGGACCCAGGGCAGTGTTTTACATTGGTAGTGTTTTGAAAAATTACTGCACCGGGTGTAATTTGGTCTCGTGATGAAGGTCAAATTCTCGTTCCAGAGCGAACCCAGCACTTGATATGAAATTATATTACGTTATAATAACACAATATGTATTACGTTATAATAACACGTCAACTTGACCCACGAATTCAAAACACGGTCAAGATGCGTCGAGACGTTCCCAAAACCAAACGGGTGGATCTTCAAGAATCGCCAAATAAGGTTGGGTCGAAAGCATTCATTGCAAAGCGAATTGGTTACAATTATTTCTTATTGTCCCGGAATTAGGAGACACCGGGGAGCTTTGGCGCACTGTTTCGTATAAACCAACTTTTTCTTAAGGTACCGGTATAAATATATAAATACATAAATAAATAAATATAAATAAATAAATAATATTTTATTTCAGACGAGCATGTCAATCTAAAAAATACATCGATAAAAGTATGTATATAAAGTATAATATAACAATAGAACCACTTTATATAGATATGTTCACTCTTAGATCACACATCATGTATATTCAGTGATTTCCTAATCACATTGTCCATTGCTTTCACTGCTACAAATGTACGTCTGTTTGAAAGTATTAATACTTTGTTGTCGAATATTGGCTTAACAACAAGTGCAAACTGTGGAATGTATTTAGGAAAACACTGTTGTGAGACTCAACGTAAGCACGTCGATGGCAGTTTTCGTTTGAGCTGATGACATAATCACGCTTACAGTGTGGCTGGGTTATTTGCATCTGTCATTCGGCATTAGTTCGTCCGTTTTGTTGATTATTCGTGTATTAATGACATACCGTAAACTATTTACGTACCAGTATGAATAAATAAATACTATAAACGTCCTTCTTGTGTACATTCTAGGCCATATGAAGTTTTCAATGGATTTTATTACACAACAATCTATGTAAGACATTCAGCTAAGACATTCAGCCAACAGTTTTAGCTACGCTTCTATATCTGCAATCATTCACCCTCAAACTAAAAAACGAAACGTTGCCATTCAACAGTTGATTATAGCACCAATATCATTACGATGGGTAATTTTTTCCACCACCGTCCATTTGTAGACTTTTATAAACATAATTGGGAATAAACGGTCAATAAACACCACCAATTCCGCCCCTAACTATGATTGACCACTTAAGTGATTTAAATTGGCGTTTTGGGCATGATACACGTAGTTTTTGCCATCACTATCATCATTGCGCTTTAAAAGGTCGCACCACCGTCCGTCTAACATCACCGTCTGTCTCCATTGTACACATCTGACGTGTCCAGCTGTTTGGGCCGTCTGGGGCAGTAGGCCGCTATACGTACCACGTTCTAGTTATCTAGTTCAATTTGTTTAGACATAATGGAACGCAACTGACATAATGGAACTTGCGTTCACAGTTGTTTTTGTTTGAGTCCTGATCAACTGAATGTATGAAAGTCACTGCATGATGTACGTGTTGTTGATATATGTTAGTTCGCTATATATAGACAGCTTTTGTGTCGTCTGAGCTATATTAGGTGATCTAATAATTATGCCAGTGCAGCAGGCCAGGTGCACAGAGAGACTACAGCGGAGGTGTTATGCGGGGACGGACGGTGGTGTAGTTTAATCACGGACTTATATGCACATAAGTCCGTGGTTTAATCATCTTGTACGAATTTCCTCGCCACATGTAATTGTTTAACATAACATTTAAATGTCTTCAGACATGTAACGAGGACATGTTGGGCCACTTATGCAACGCGTATCAGTTACTAATCTATGTCACACAATGACAATTTATAGAATAACATTTGGTCTTTTAGTTGCATTAAACCAACATAAATAAATCTATGTGTCGTATTTGAATAGTGAGATTTGGGAAGCAATATTCTAAGCTAGTAGATCCTCTCTGTTTCCAATAAAGACGAACAGGTCTAATTCACGCACAGCATGCAAATGGTGTCGTATTCCTCCTTTCCTCGTTGGCAGCGTTCTGTCTCTACTTGCATGCCTCTTGTATCTTGGTTACATTCTTCGTTACTTAGTGCTTCCAGTTTATTTCTTTAAAAATGTACACAAAATACACTTGTTTTTGCGCGTATGCATGAATTTCGTTACTGGAAACTCCGGTACGTGGCGCCACTGTAGATCAGCGGACAAATGCATAATAGGTACTTATGCAGTTTACATCAGCACCTCGCAAACACGACGAAAACAGCCATTTACAGTCACCAAGTTTCACATCGTACACATTACTACACACATGCTCTTGTGATATGATACAAATGTAAAATTACCGTATTTTATCTATCAAAATGTACACAACATACACTCGATTTTCGCGTACACATTATTTTCATCACAGGAAAGTCAAGTAAGTGGCGCCACTGTATGTCTTTGCTACACCCTCCACGTACTAATGCATGCAAACACCTGATGTAAATGTTTTCAAAAGTACCTTCAACCTTAACCTACCCCTAAGCATTCTTCCAAATCGGAACAACCATATCCAGCCAACCCTGATGTAGCGCCACCTACCCGAGTTTCCGGTGAAACTAAGTTTACATGCAAAAACGAGTGAATTTCGTGTTCATTTTGATGGAATGGAGGGAGGGTAAGGGACGGACGGAGGAACGGAGGGAGGGAGGGAGGGAGAAAGAGGGAAGCAGGGACGCAGGAAGACAGACACGCAGAGAGAGGGGGAGAGACAAAGAGAGAGAGAGAGAGAGAGAGAGAGAGAGAGAGAGAGAGAGAGAGAGAGAGAAAGAGAGAGAGAGAGAGAGAGGGGGGGAGGGGGACAGAGAGAGTGACATTTATTTTATACGACCCATACCCCACAACCTTCTGTAGGAAACTCGAGATGAGACTACATGAGACTATACTAGAAAACTGTGTTTCTATACCAGCAAGATGAAAACTGTGTTACTATACCAGCAAGATGGAAACAGTATCCCAGCGTGCTTTGACGTTTGTTACCTACCCCTTCAAGATCTGGACCATTTTTGCTGCGTCCTCACTCCTACCCAACGTGCCACACAATCACCAGTCCTGTCTGTAAACATCGTACACAGCGTGATGACACCTGTCCCGGTGACTGGTGGAGCCAGTGCTGCAATGTCTGACAAGGCTTGTCCCCTGTGACTGGTGGAGCCAGTGCTGCAATGTCTGACAAGGCTTGTCCCGGTGACTGGTGGAGCCAGTGCTGCAATGTCTGACAAGGCTTGTCCCCTGTGACTGGTGGAGCCAGTGCTGCAATGTCTGACAAGGCTTGTCCCGGTGACTGGTGGAGCCAGTGCTGCAATGTCTGACAAGGCTTGTCCCCTGTGACTGGTGGAGCCAGTGCTGCAATGTCTGACAAGGCTTGTCCCCTGTGACTGGTGGAGCCAGTGCTGCAATGTCTGACAAGGCTTGTCCCGGTGACTGGTGGAGCCAGTGCTGCAATGTCTGACAAGGCTTGTCCCCTGTGACTGGTGGAGCCAGTGCTGCAATGTCTGACAAGGCTTGTCCCGGTGACTGGTGGAGCCAGTGCTGCAATGTCTGACAAGGCTTGTCCCGGTGACTGGTGGAGCCAGTGCTGCAATGTCTGACAAGGCTTGTCCCCTGTGACTGGTGGAGCCAGTGCTGCAATGTCTGACAAGGCTTGTCCCGGTGACTGGTGGAGCCAGTGCTGCAATGTCTGACAAGGCTTGTCCCCTGTGACTGGTGGAGCCAGTGCTGCAATGTCTGACAAGGCTTGTCCCGGTGACTGGTGGAGCCAGTGCTGCAATGTCTGACAAGGCTTGTCCCCTGTGACTGGTGGAGCCAGTGCTGCAATGTCTGACAAGGCTTGTCCCGGTGACTGGTGGAGCCAGTGCTGCAATGTCTGACAAGGCTTGTCCCGGTGACTGGTGGAGCCAGTGCTGCAATGTCTGACAAGGCTTGTCCCGGTGACTGGTGGAGCCAGTGCTGCAATGTCTGACAAGGCTTGTCCCGGTGACTGGTGGAGCCAGTGCTGCAATGTCTGACAAGGCTTGTCCCGGTGACTGGTGGAGCCAGTGCTGCAATGTCTGACAAGGCTTGTCCCGGTGACTGGTGGAGCCAGTGCTGCAATGTCTGACAAGGCTTGTCCCGGTGACTGGTGGAGCCAGTGCTGCAATGTCTGACAAGGCTTGTCCCGGTGACTGGTGGAGCCAGTGCTGCAATGTCTGACAAGGCTTG
>JAODUO010000867.1:480000-485000 GCA_025642075.2 Ridgeia piscesae | reverse complement strand
ATAACTGCTAGTATTATGGGGAAGCGTTTAGATTATGTGACGTCATGCTCCACTCTACCCTGTTTTATTTTGTGTTTTAATTAGGGTTAGGTGTGCGTGTGCGTGTGCGTGTGCGTGTGCGTGTGCGTGTGCGTGTGCGTGTGCGTGTGCGTGTGCGTGTGCGTGTGCGTGTGCGTGTGCGTGTGCGTGTGCGTGTGCGTGTGCGTGTGCGTGTGCGTGTGCGTGTGCGTGTGCGTGTGCGTGTGCGTGTGCGTGTGCGTGTGCGTGTGCGTGTGCGTGTGCGTGTGCGTTGCGCGTGCGGTGCGTGCGCGTGCGCGTGCGCGTGCGCGTGCGCGTGCGCGTGCGCGTGCGCGTGCGTGACTTTATGAATGCGTACCTTCATAGAATAATCGCGTGCCTGCCGCACCAGCGCATGAATGGTTATAAACAATGCTGACAGCTAGTAGGTCTACAGACTACAGTCTGCACTCTGTAATCTCAATCAGGCGCTATTTTTTGTATTCGAAGTTTCTAATTACGTTACTTTGAGACCGACATAATGCCCGTCTGCTCCCGTCTACATGCGCTTCTTCTGCGAAGTGGTTGTGACTCAGAACTCAGAAATGCACGCGCTATTTGTGCCTGTTTCTGTGTCAATTGTCCATACGTCCTATTTTAAATTACATGGTTTGAACAGAATAATAGATATGGGGTGCAGCGTGCGTCAGCACTGATTGGATCTATCTGGGGCACTTCAGTGATAAGTGAGGATAGGATGGTCGAGCTGTCTAAAACGCAGCGTTCAGGTCTGGTTCTCCAGGCGTGAGTTCGAATCCCACTGCTGAGAAACGTGTTTTTATTATCACCATTTAGTCACCATCGAACCACTGACAAATGATTTTGTTTATTTCTTGAGGTTACATTGAGGAATAATTCCACAGATGTTGCGTTCAGGTCACAGTCTAGTTCTCCAGGCGTGAGTTCGAATCCCACTGCTGACAAACGTGTTTTTATTACCACCATTTATTCACCATCGAACCACTGACAAATGATTTTGTTTATTTCTTCAGGTTACATTGTGGAATAATTCCACAGATTTTACCAACAATGGATACGTCTGCTCAACGCGTGCAAGGTCAACTAGTCACCCCATCGAGGTCGACATCGACAAGTGCAAGTGTTAGTTCACAGGGGACCGGCGTGTAATTCATTTCTAGATTTGTGATAAACGAGTAGTTCTGGCCAGTGACATTGACCCACTGACACACTTGTGGACAATGGCGATACCATAGTAGCACATGTCAGGTCACCTTATCATTAGTGGAACTGTGGGATTCTATTTCACAACAAGATATGTGGTCCATATTCCAAACAATAAATGGCAAATCGGTGTATGGCTAGGCATCTCGATCTTGGACGCTGTTGTATTCCGATAGGTTTCTTTTATTCATGTTGATTTAAAGGTAGATATTCACATTACAGATTGTACGAAGTGTGTGATAAGATACAATAATGTTCAGAATCGACGGCCCGGGTTTGTACGAACTGCCGCCACAACCCTTAGGGCACGTGCACTTGAATTGGCTCCCAGTAGAGAAGCGCATCCAGTTGAAAATACTTGTACTTGTTCACGCAGCACCGTATAGTAAGAAGGCACGCCGTTGTGCCTCGCATCGCTGCTCCGTCATCATCCACCACGCCGGGTCCTGTACGTTCTGGCAGTGCTTGGCTATTCGACGTCCCGCGCGCGCGTTCACTTACAACGGCTTCTTCGCCGCCGGGCGTTTGTCTGTACTAGGCCTACATTTTGGAATTCGCTGCCACTTAAATTGCGTTCAGTTGACAACATTGATCAGTTTGGAATTTTTAAAACTGATACCGCTAGAATATTTATCACCCATACATATAGTTTAATTTTTTTGGGTTTGTATTTTTTTACTATTTGTTTTATTATTTTAATATCTACTCAATGTTGTTTTACAATACTTTATTTAATGTACATAAACGAGGATTGTGCAACTTTGCAACTCGTAATTTATTTATTTGTTATTTTATTTAGCTGTCTGATATGCGAGTTTGTTTTTGCCCCGGATTTTATAGTGTTTAAATAAAGTTATTGTTGTTGTTGTTATTATTATTATTATTATTTATTGAGTGATTCTCGTTTCCGGTCCGTTTTGAGCGAGACTTAACGAGACCACACACACCTCGTCCCCTCCTCGGTGTGCGTAAGCGTATTAAAAGTCAAAATGACCCCAACACGCAAGCTTATCTGCACTGTAGTTCCCACCTTCTATAAATGGTTTTTGTTAGGTGGAAACCTCTAAACCTACAACGGAGGTCTGGTGTAACGTTACCGCCCGTAGGCGAAAGAATACATTACCCGCTCGAGTCAATGGGGACCGTCTCATGAATGAAAATGTCAAAAATTCCAACCTCTCTGACATATCAATCAGTCTGATGACAGTTGGATTTGTTTATTGACTCTGATATCGATAAACACTTTTGTATTGATGCGCCTACGAACTTGGTTTCTAAGGATTTAGACGCATTAAACGTTACATTATTAATACTAAAATAGCATAAACACGATATGACGGCAGACAAGGCTTGCTTTACCTCATTGCCGTGAGGTGAACATCCGAGTAACTGCACCTCAATCTACTCTGCACAGGGCATACATCATGGAATATCTGCGTGCGGTGATAAAATAACAATACATATTATCAAAATGGCAATCCTTCTAAATGTAATCAATACACCCGTCCATAGACCTAAGTATAAAAAGAAATAAAACTGGGAATCCGGGTACTGATCCCGGTGCCTCGCAAAGGCTAAACGAGCGCTCGACCATTTATGTAAGTTTGAGTTAGTCCCCCGTGCCCTTCGTTTGTGCAGCTTTGGACTTTAACCACGTTTTTGAGTCAAGGTCGCGGGGAAAGTGAGCTATATAGAGAGGCGGCCATGCAGTACACTATGCCACTGTTCCACTTCAACGTTTTTCAATGTCTGCGCCGTATCAGGACAGTCTGAGTAAGCTGACACCAGCGGTTATCTCGCTGGTACTGTTTGTGTGGGGGGCACGAATTGGTACGTAGAACCACCGGAGACGACAAGCACCCTGGGTGACACATGTACGCGGGGATGTGTGCTCTAGATGTCATGCCACAACAGTACGCGGGGATGTGTGCTCTAGATGTCATGCCACAACAGTACGCGGGGATGTGTGCTCTAGATGTCATGCCACAACAGTACGCGGGGGTGTGTGTTCTAGATGTCATGCCACAACAGTACGCGGGGGTGTGGGCTCTAGATGTCATGCCACAACAGTACGCGGGGGTGTGGGCTCTAGATGTCATGCCACAACAGTACGCGGGTGTGTGTGCTCTAGATGTCATGCCACAACAGTAATGTAATAAGCACACATAACTGTTGTCGTTATTAATGCAATCAGGTTGCTTGGCAAACTCCGTCAAGTAGTCAACAAAATGGCGGCATCAACGCGTGCCTTTCGTCGTATATTTTGTTAATTTTTTGTTTCAGAAGATACCTTTATGAGAAAATCCTAAGGGAAAGTTATTAAAACGTGGCATGCAGCAGTGTTTGCTCTAGGCGGTGTCGTATCGCAGTAGTCATGTCATTTACCTATTTAACCGTTATCAACATTGTTGTGAAAGACAAAGCATGACGCGAGACTCGCGCGTAATTACGACTGTGACGTAAGCACACCGCAACTGGATCCGTCAAATGTTTATGGTGACAACATTTCACAAAGATCACGCACACAATTTTGGCAAACCGCAACATAGTGGCAGAGGTAATCCATCCAAACTGGGGCTCTTAACCACACAGCGCCGTCACACGGATGGAATAAAAACTTAAAACAGATACCGTATTAAACGACGCGACATCCGAGATTGAGCGAGATCTGCGCGCGTTTGGTCCCACAAGGGGAGTGCCCCAGTTCCTATCTAACAGCTGTGGTAGCGGATCCTCACGTATTCAGTACGTTGCAGTTTGCTTATGTCACAAAGATCTGCGCGAGATCGCAATCAACCATTGCCTTGCTATCGATGTTGATAACGGGCCTCATTATATCTCACAAATCAAACATTCCCGCACGCAGTGGTTATATGTGTGAATGACATTATTGTTGCGTCATAACATTTCCTAGATCAAACATTAATAGTCTTTGTCACTTGAACAGTTTTCTGTATTTTTTGTCATAGAGAACACGTCTGAAAGCAGAACGTTTTAAAAGCATTTTTTCATCACTTGACGGAATGGTTTGCTAAACAACTGGTCACGTGATGGATACGTCAATACGCAACTTTTCGTGATTGTTCCGTCCTATGTAAATCATCCATCAAACAGTTGAAATCTCATGCTGGTTTTCCCGGAAAACGCACGATTTGCCATACGTTTGGTAAACGATTAGGTACTTCGGAAAACTTACTTCCGGGTCTGTGCGCTATATAGAGCTACCCGGAAGATGCAACGGTCATGTTTTGTTAGTAATAACACATATACCCTCAGAAACATGACTTCTGCTCAGGCGCCCAACATACAATAATCATTAGCAAGGATCCGCGGAACATTTCAGGTTGGAATACAATTTCGATCGAATAGGTTTACCGTTTGTTTTACATTTTATACAGCAGTGACGGGGTTACGATATCCCACGACCTGCCTACGTCTGGTGTCACTCATTCTGTCCATCTGTCCATCTGTCCTGTCCTCCCCTTACACGCATGTTCATTCGTACGCACGTACATATATACGCGAGAACGCACGCAACACCAGTGTTCCAACTAAATATTATGGATTTTGCGAAACAAAAAGATTACACAACAAACACTATTATTTAACGTTTACCTACATTTATTTTGATTACACCGATAAACAAGCATCGTAGACAATCGTACAGAAATCAACCGATGACCGCAGTTGTACAGTGATATAAAGAAAGATTAATCATGTTTTCGTCATCGTGATCCCAATGGTTTATAAAACAACTACTA
>JAODUO010000867.1:437500-475000 GCA_025642075.2 Ridgeia piscesae | reverse complement strand
GGGACACGATAACAATAATAAGTTGGTGGAAGTAGACCGACTGGATGGAAACAGTAGGGACACGATAACAATAATAAGTTGGTGGAAGTAGACCGACTGGATGGAAACAGTAGGGACACGATAACAATAATAAGTTGGTGGAAGTAGACCGACTGGATGGAAACAGTAGGGACACGATAACAATAATAAGTTGGTTGAAGTAGACCGATTGGATGGAAACAGTAGGGACACGATAACAATAATAAGTTGGTGGAAGTAGACCGACTGGATGGAAACAGTAGGGACACGATAACAATAATAAGTTGGTTGAAGTAGACCGACTGGATGGAAACAGCAGGGACACGATAACTTGGGTGGAAGTAGACCGACTGGATGGAAACAGAGGGACACGATAACAATAATAAGTTGGTTGAAGTAGACCGATTGGATGGAAACAGTAGGGACACGATAACAATAATAAGTTGGTGGAAGTAGACCGATTGGATGGAAACAGTAGGGACACGATAACAATAATAAGTTGGTTGAAGTAGACCGATTGGATGGAAACAGTAGGGACACGATAAAAAATAATAATTTGGGTTTGGAAGTAGACCGACTGGATGGAAACAGCAGGGACACGATAACAATAATAAGTTGGGTTTGGAAGTAGACCGATTGGATGGAAACAGTAGGGACACGATAACAATAATAAGTTGGTGGAAGTAGACCGACTGGAAGGAAACAGTAGGGACACGATAACAATAATAAGTTGGTGGAAGTAGACCGACTGGAAGGAAACAGCAGGGACACGATAACAATAATAAGTTGGTGGAAGTAGACCGATTGGAAGGAAACAGCAGGGACACGATAACAATAATAAGTTGGTGGAAGTAGACCGACTGGAAGGAAACAGCAGGGACACGATAACAATAATAAGTTGGTGGAAGTAGACCGACTGGAAGGAAACAGCAGGGACACGATAACAATAATAAGTTGGTGGAAGTAGACCGATTGGAAGGAAACAGCAGGGACACGATAACAATAATAAGTTGGTGGAAGTAGACCGATTGGATGGAAACAGTAGGGACACGATAACAATAATAAGTTGGTGGAAGTAGACCGACTGGAAGGAAACAGCAGGGACACGATAACAATAATAAGTTGGTGGAAGTAGACCGACTGGAAGGAAACAGCAGGGACACGATAACAATAATAAGTTGGTGGAAGTAGACCGACTGGAAGGAAACAGCAGGGACACGATAACAATAATAAGTTGGTGGAAGTAGACCGACTGGAAGGAAACAGCAGGGACACGATAACAATAATAAGTTGGTGGAAGTAGACCGATTGGAAGGAAAAGTAGGGACACGATAACAATAATAAGTTGGTGGAAGTAGACCGTTTAAAAAGGGAAAAAAGGGGGAGGGACACGATAACAATAAAAGGGGAAAAAACCCACTAAAAAAAGAAAATTTTTATTTGGGGAAGTAGACCGACTGGAAGGAAACAGCAGGGACACGATAACAATAATAAGTTGGTGGAAGTAGACCGATTGGAAGGAAACAGCAGGGACACGATAACAATAATAAGTTGGTGGAAGTAGACGACTGGAAGGAAAAGTAGGGACACGATAACAATAATAAGTTGGTGGAAGTAGACCGACTGGAAGGAAACAGCAGGGACACGATAACAATAATAAGTTGGTGGAAGTAGACCGACTGGAAGGAAACAGTAGGGACACGATAACAATAATAAGTTGGTTGAAGTAGACCGATTGGATGGAAACAGTAGGGACACGATAACAATAATAAGTTGGTGGAAGTAGACCGACTGGAAGGAAACAGTAGGGACACGATAACAATAATAAGTTGGTTGAAGTAGACCGATTGGAAGGAGAAAGTAGGGACACGATAACAATAATAAGTTGGTGGAAGTAGACCGACTGGAAGGAAACAGTAGGGACACGATAACAATAATAAGTTGGTGGAAGTAGACCGATTGGATGGAAACAGCAGGGACACGATAACAATAATAAGTTGGTGGAAGTAGACCGACTGGATGGAAACAGCAGGGACACGATAACAATAATAAGTTGGTGGAAGTAGACCGACTGGAAGGAAACAGGGGGCACGATAACAATAATAAGTTGGGGGAAATGGTAAAAACAGTAGGGACACGATAACAATAATAAGTTGGTGGATGTAGACCGACTGGATGGAAACAGTAGGGACACGATAACAATAATAAGTTGGTGGAAGTAGCCCGTTTGGGAAAGGAAAAGAGGGACACGATAACAATAATAAGTTGGTGGAAGTAGACCGATTGGATGGAAACAGTAGGGACACGATAACAATAATAAGTTGGTGGAAGTAGCCCGATTGGATGGAAACAGAGGGACACGATAACAATAATAATTTGGGTTTGGAAGTAGACCGATTGGAAGGAAACAGTAGGGACACGAAAACAATAATAAGTTGGTGGAAGTAGACCGACTGGATGGAAACAGCAGGGACACGATAACAATAATAAGTTGGTGGATGTAGACCGTTTGGGAAAGGAAACAGTAACACGATAACAATAATAAGTTGGTTGAAGTAGACCGATTGGAAGGAAACAGTAGGGACACGATAACAATAATAAGTTGGTGGAAGTAGACCGACTGGATGGAAACAGCAGGGACACGATAACAATAATAAGTTGGTGGAAGTAGACCGATTGGATGGAAACAGTAGGGACACGATAACAATAATAAGTTGGTGGAAGTAGACCGACTGGATGGAAACAGCAGGGACACGATAACAATAATAAGTTGGTTGAAGTAGACCGATTGGATGGAAACAGTAGGGACACGATAACAATAATAAGTTGGGTTTGGAAGTAGACCGATTGGATGGAAACAGTAGGGACACGATAACAATAATAAGTTGGTGGAAGTAGACCGACTGGATGGAAACAGAGGGACACGATAACAATAATAAGTTGGTTGAAGTAGACCGATTGGATGGAAACAGTAGGGACACGATAACAATAATAAGTTGGTTGAAGTAGACCGATTGGATGGAAACAGTAGGGACACGATAACAATAATAAGTTGGTGGAAGTAGACCGACTGGAAGGAAACAGCAGGGACACGATAACAATAATAATTTGGGTTTGGAAGTAGACCGACTGGATGGAAACAGTAGGGACACGATAACAATAATAATTTGGGTTTGGAAGTAGACCGAGGGAAAGGAAAAAGGGGACACGATAACAATAATAAGTTGGTTGAAGTAGACCGATTGGATGGAAACAGTAGGGACACGATAACAATAATAAGTTGGTGGAAGTAGACCGACTGGAAGGAAACAGCAGGTACACGATAACAATAATAAGTTGGTGGAAGTAGACCGACTGGATGGAAACAGTAGGGACACGATAACAATAATAAGTTGGTTGAAGTAGACCGATTGGATGGAAACAGTAGGGACACGATAACAATAATAAGTTGGTTGAAGTAGACCGACTGGATGGAAACAGCAGGTACACGATAACAATAATAAGTTGGTGGAAGTAGACCGATTGGAAGGAGAAAGTAGGGACACGATAACAATAATAAGTTGGTGGAAGTAGACCGAGTGGAAGGAGAAAGTAGGGACACGATAACAATAATAAGTTGGTGGAAGTAGACCGATTGAAAGGAGAAAGTAGGGAGGGACACGATAACAATAACAAGGCAATAATACTACTATGAATGAAATTATTTTTAGTGCCATATTATCCGCGACAAATACGAGTTCAGTGGTGCATCATGTTCACGTAAATTAAGGATTCTTATTGTCATACACAAACCTCGAACCTCGAAGTGGTGTGTAAATTGTGGGACTGGGACAGTCAGACGGAGTCCTGAAAGACAGGAATGGGAGACGAGTGGAAACGAAAGTGAAATAGAGGCGGAGTTGGGTGATGGAGACGCAACGCCCGAGAATGAGGTGACCGGGTAAGCAGGAAGACGAAACATCGAGAAGGTGTGTTTGCGTATTCCGCGCTTTGTCCCAGAGGAGGAACGACGACACCGTCGACAACTGCAGCAAGAGAGCGGAACGAAACGAGCACATACCTGGGCGCGATGTCGACGTGATTGACGGCATAACCGGAGCGACTGACGCCCGTGAAACCGACGCCAATCGTGAGGAAGGCTATGGCGACCCCCACCTGAGTGCTGTAGGCGACGCAAACTGCGGCGACGGCTGGGATCATGAAACCTGTCGGCGACCGCACAAGAGCGCAGAGCGTTAGACAGAGGGACATGATCGATAGATATATATTATTTATTTCAGATAAACTGTGTACATAATAATACAGTATGTAGAATATTGTAATGAATGATCTTTGGAGATCGCTGTGGTCACCATGACGAATGCCTACATATCGGCATGTATATGTGTTACTGATGTTATATATTGATAATAGCAAATCAATATAATAATTATATTCATTAGAACATAAATATGGTGGTCAGAAAACTGTAACCGAATAAAACCTAGCCTACCCTGCATTCACAATCATAATCGGTATAATCATAACCACCTGCAGGATAATACGAATAATATTTTAGTATTAAAATAATAATAATACTAATTAAGTAACTTTAATTTAATTCAAGTACAAGAAGATTGGCATACACAGTAATACGACCCGAGCATTGCGTGCAGGGACATTCCTGTTTTAGGATTCTTACAGATTAGTTTTGTATATCTTATGCCTACTGCATTTCTGAAAACGTTGCCTGCGCCGTTGCTGTCAGTGGGTGTCTTACCGATGAACTGGAAGACTTTGCGCGTGTGGACGGTTGACAAGATCTTTTTGCTCCGTACCAAGTCTGCCAGTGTCGACCCAGCAATGGCCATCACGAACATCGTGCAGAAAGGTAGTGCGGACAGTAGGCCGTTCTGCAAGAATAATTAAAAACATGCGAGTCGAGAACAAAACACATTCGTTATAGTCGTTTCAGGTACGTTGTAACGCTTAAATTTTCCCGGCGTTATACACGTTCCCGTTGACGTTTCTGCGCATGCGCGATAAATGAAAAATCATCAATGTGCAGCGAGACGACAAAGTATTTATGGTATAAATAGTACGGGCTGGTCGTTATAACCTCTCAGCAAAGTTATTTGTCGCTAATTAACACGAGGCAAACAGGTTTTGAGGCATATTTTGAGACCAAGCGCAAATCATGTGACTGTAGTGCGCTATAATCTTTGACAGCTCTTCACAGTAATCATCACAGGAGAATTAACGAACAACCCGTAGCATTTATACAAAAATGCTTTGTCGTTTCGCTGCACATTGGTGAGTTTACATTTATCGGGCATGCGCAGAATGGTCAATCGGAAAGTTTATAACGACCGCAAAAATGTAAGCGCGACAACGTCCAGAAACACAAACCTACATAAGCACGCGTCCCGTGTTAAAAGCCAGCTGGTCTTACTTCAATGATGTCACAGCAAACTTGCAGAACATGCTCGAAAGGCGACCAAAATGGACATTGAACAGGTGGACGCAGAGGGGTAGAACATGATTTGAAAAGCTGGACACTATTTGTATGTAATTCAGATTGGGAACAGAAAAGCTAATTTCACTTAGTCTTTTAATATGGAACGAATAGCTGGACACATGGGTACGTTCAATTGCAATACTTTACGGTGCATCCATCCGATACGTTAACGTCGATTAACCAGAAACAACGTGCATTGTCAGACTGACACATGGATAGAGAATTGCCGACCGGGGCACAAAGAAAAAAGTAGACGAGCAGACCTTCCTGACGTCCGTCTTGAAGACGTCTCGTATGTACATGGGGATGCACGACACGAGGGTGTAGTTGCCCCAGTTGTTGGCAAAATGGGCGGCGATGATGGCATAGAGAGCGGGCGATTTCATGAACTCCAGCCATGGCGTGTACTTGACCTGTCGGACGGAACAGTGCGGATTGGTGAAGACAAATGCAATTATTTATTTGGAAATATAAAGCGCCATGTATCCATCCGGATTAAACACCTGCTCAATGGCGCTAACAATCTAAAATACACACAATATATAAATAAAACTGTTAAAATAAGTAAAATAAATAAACTCAATAAAATAAAGAAGTTAAATACCATACTAAATTCGCTTCACAAAATTAGACATGCATCAAGATTAAGAAGACATGTCAACTTTAAAAAATATTATTAACTTAGTAGTTAAAAAGTGTAAACAACTTCATTTAAATGTCTCGTCAGCTAGGCTAAGAAGAACAAGTAGGACACCATTACCATGCACACGCATATACTCTGTCCTGAACCCTGCGCAGATAAGATAATATTGAATTCAACATTCTAAACCTTATTCGGATAGCATAATTGCTCTAAAAGATACCCAGTTTTTAATGTAGACATTTGAGGTATATTTTTGTTGTGAAAATGGCCTTCAGAGAACGCGATACGATAACAACATTGCACGACAACAACAACGCTCACTTTCTTATAGGCGCCCGTCCCTAAACTCTGCGTGATGTACCGCTTCTCGGCGGCTGTGATTCTCGGGTGTTCCTCTGGCGAATTGTAGGCGACGTACATGAAGAGCACATAGCAAAACATGGCGACGATTCCTGCAAGCAGAGTGGACAGAGAATGAAGCACATTCGAGAGTTCGGACGCGTGTTGGCACTCAAGGGGAGTGTGCCTCCTGTTTTCATAGTTATGTTTTATTGTGCAATTATAAAATAAATTTTAAGATACCGAAAACGGAAATATGTTTTAACAAAGCAGATCCAACTTTAGAATTTAACCGTTCAATGATTATAATAATCCAAGCGCTATCATTCAAATCGCCGCGTTGTCACTTAAATTCCCGAATGGGGAGCTCGGATAATTCCCAGGAAAGTCGTTAACCAACGGAGGCGGAGCTACACACTCCAATACAACGCAGTCAACATGGTTTTCCCGGTTCACGCCGGCGATTCCTTCAGAGGGTAAACAATTATTGATTGTCACGAAGCATAGCATTTCATCAACCAAGAGGTTTAGTCAAACACATTTGGGCTGTCGATATGATACAACATATTGTTCTGCTTTTGGCATCCCTGACATCAGGGGCGAGGTTGGCCATAGAGACAGGCATATTTAATCTATATTGTATAACATTATTTTACAATAAAAAATAATTGTACGCAGTAGAAAATGCCCACGTATTATTGTTTGGTCTGGTATGTGTAATGTCTGAATTACATCCGCACTTACCGTATATGTAGAAGATCATTGGCCAGCCGTTGTCGATGGGAGCGTGACATAAGTACCCGGAGAAGGACATGGCGGCCACTGTGCCCACCATGAGACCTGCAGTCGGCAATGATAGGCTGCATTAACCTTGACCTTGCTTTCGGTTTTGCTGCCGAGTTTTAACGATAGGATCTTAACAGTCACGAGTCTATTCTGGTTCTACTTGTTTGCGTTCGTTCGTATGTGTATGTATGTGCGTGCGGTCTACGTGCGTGTGTTTGAGGCGTCTGTTTGTGCTGGCTCCTATGACAGCGACTACGTATTATCTTGGTAGGAGTCTCATACATCACACATAATGATATACCTAAATTTTCATAACTTCTATATTATGTGTATGTGTAAAAATTATGTATGCTTGATTTGTATTAATATTCTATATTAGGTGTTGTGTCAAACAAGCATGCCTATCTATCTACCTAACGACGTACACATTGATAGAGACGTGTCGTGAATTCTTACCTGACTGTGAGAACACAATCAGCTTGCTCCTCTCCATCGGGGGCGCCCACCGACCCCAGAGATTGTGCGTCGTTGGGAAAAAGACGCCCTGCAAAGAAAGGGGGAAAGTGGTAAATGTGTTAATGATATAACAATGAAAATCTATTTCGTAACAAAACAATGATCAAAGTGGTCGTGTTATCTGGAATGTTTTTAATAATTCCAGTTTCTTCGGTTATATTGGAATAAAGGTATGTGTGCGGCTCCAGATGGGTCGTAGATTAAAAACACTAACAAAACCACCCATACCTACCTATATACCTATGCATGCGCTACGTCGACTATGTTTAGAGTAGCCAGTTACAAAATAGTACTAATGTTGCCTAACTTGCAACCACTTAAGGCGCAAGACACCGTTCATTTATAGAGGCATCATCTAAAAACAAATCTTTAACCACTACTGAGCTGTCTCAATTTAGAGAACAATCCTACCGCGAGTCAGTCATGACCATACTGCAGACATATACATTGCATACTCTAAATAACTATCGTTGGGTTTCTTAAGTACATCACCGAGGTATATCATAAAGTGAATGATAATAGAAAATGACGATTGGACGTTGACGAAATGCACTTGCATGATCCAAAGTTATGGTACACCTTAATTTGTTTAACGTGTTATCTTAAATATGTTTACTTTATAAATAAATACATTATTAGTTAGTTTCTTCACTTGAGGTCACGCATTCATTGATCGACAACCACGTATTATTATTGCATACACTATTTACTGTGAATAACCACAATGTAACATTACTGCATTGGCACGAATGAGATGGTACGTTTTTTTCTTCTGTCTCAACGACCCTTTTGCATTTAGTTTGAATAAATAATTTCTTATTCTCAAACAAAACAGCAAGCATGAGTATTCACTACATCGGCCTTGGCAGATGCCGCGAGCAAAGGACGAAGAGAAACACAGCCGACTCACCATGCCAATGCCCATGACGATGCGGACGAAAATGAGGAGGTAGGGGTGGATGCGGGCGGCCATCGGGGTGACCATGGTGCAGACGATCCCGATGAGCAGCCCCGTGCCCATCACGTGCTTGCCGCCGAACTTGTTGGCGAGCCAGCCGCCCGGGATCTGGGTGAGGATGTAGCCGACGTAGAAGGCGCTCAGGATGTTTCCCTGCAGAACCTTGCTCCACTCGAACTCCCCGTACTGAAGACAAACGAACACACGTCACTGGCTGACTTTGACGATGTACAACCAGTGTTGTTTAGTGTAATATTTCAGATTCATTGATCGGTTTTTAAAAGATTGCTTCCCCACTACATCCGATGTCCCATATTCTTTCAGGATGGTATAGTTAGTGAACTGGGAACCTTTTTTGTCATGGTATTCCATTTTTGGTGTTACTTAACAGTTATACGTTGAAATTTGAATACTATGGATTAACCTACATCGATGGACGTGATATAATCATATGCACGGACTTGGGTGACGTATACGGGGTCTCAAGAGTTGCGCACGGGCTTTGAGTGATCCGTTCGGGTTTTATGTCATCACAAGTGAGATGACGAATACGCTTCACACATCAGATAAGTATTGAGCATCTCATAACAGGCAAAGACAGTTGAAAATACCCATCCTCGAAATCGCTATGGTACTGGTCTGATATGTTTGTATCACGCGGCGTTGTTCTCCTCTATATTTTATGTCGTTTCTGCTAAATCAAGCATGGGTTCAACTGTGAATGAACATACTATGAACATCGAGCTTCTTGCAACTTGATGAGAGTAGAACATACACTTAAATCACTGCAGTGTTTTAAGCTTACATTCACAACATTGTCTTGAATGATCCATTGCCAGACATCTCAAATGCACACGCATTACACAGTTGTCATTACGGTGGAGAGAATTCTGCTCTCCAAACGTCATCGTGCTAGCAGAACTAAACAGTGAGTACCTATTCTGACAAGGCCTAATGCCATCAGCATTCCGTCGCTGGCTTCGTCTGGCCATTTGCAAATGACAGTTTCTGTGAATGTCATCATCTGAAGGAGTTTGATCGATCGTCTCACTTCGAGAACATCTACTGACGACGTCGATATTCCCGCCTCGTCCGTGGGCTACCTACCGTCGACTGTTGCCAAATCAAATAGTGCAACGTTTTGGAAATGTAGTTTCTCGTTGCTCTTTTGTACTTGGGTTAGGTTTAGTTACGTGGGTGCTGTCCTTTCTGTTGGTACCCTACACGGATTCCTATCCGTAGTTCTCGTTCATCATCTTCCCTCCTCTTCATATAATCATTCTCCTTGCAGTCTTCCCATCTCCGGCGAGATCCTTTCCGTTTCCCGTAGGCTTTGTGTTCCAAGTCTCCGCCCACATACGTGACCTGACCACACGACTCGGCCTTTTACTGATCTTCGCATCACGCAGCACTGCGTCTAAGTTTCTTCCCTCATGCCAGTTTATTCCATTTCCATCCACCCTTCTCTCATTATCTCGACTCACGTACACAATGCAATATAAATCGTTGTATACGTTCAGGTTACTGACATATGTTGTATAGAAATTAGAATGGAGCACTCAGTGTATTTTTAAAGTGAAGTATATATTTTAGCAGCGACCGCCAGATATATAAAAACTTTAAAGTTGTTAAATTTAACCCTGTTATCCGGTGAGCATGTAAGTCTTCGAGTTAGTTCAAGTAATGAATACTTTCGATAAGAGACCTATACAGACAGATTCGATCACTGTACACAGTGACTAGTTGATATTGCTTGTATCTGAAGATATGATCAACACAGTGATTTAGACTCCGTACATGCACGGTGCATTCATTTCACACGTGATCGTTATTGTATCAGAGGTAGCATATTTGGGTGTTTTACAAAGAATACAATAAATAAATGCACTTCAAATCGGTTTAAATTTAATCCAAAGGATCCGCAAATCTAAAATCATACTAACTAGGAATACCTTTGTTTCAATCAGATTAAACCTTTACAAAAACGTCCATTTTGTTTTAATGGAAGATCAATTACACAGCAAAATCACTTTAATTATACAAATAATAGAAACTATCCACGTTGAGTTACAAAAAAACCGTTCACATACGTTTCCCGTGCTGGCGCCGTCAGTGTCGATTTTGTAGCTCATCGTAGCATTGGCCGGACTCATGCTGTGGTTGCCATTGACGACGGTCGGCTCCTTCACCATGCAGATGATGGCGACACTGAGGTTGACTCGGAGGAAGTATAACATCGCCATGTTGAGCATGAGGACGACAGAGAGTGCGACCCGGCATGACGTCCAGTAGGGCACTGTCCATACAAAACACAGTCACGTACATTATACGATCTGGTCGCCGGTATGAGGGTTGAAACGGGATGCAAATAACCATGTTTAATATGTTTAATTGTTGATAGCGTGGGTAGCATCAGAGAGAGAGGAGAGGGGGGAGGGAAGGAGAGAGAGAGAGAGAGAGAGAGAGAGAGAGAGAGAGAGAGAGACGAAGAGAGACAGACAGACAGACAGACAGACAGACAGACAGACAGACAGACAGACAGACAGACAGACAGACAGACAGACAGACAGACAGACAGACAGACAGACAGACAGACAGACAGACAGACAGACAGACAGACAGACAGACAGACAGACATACATACAGACATACATACAGACAGACAACGCAGCAGACGACGCAGACAGCACACGACACACGACCACAGCACCAGACACACAGACACGACAGCACAGACACAGCACGCACGCCCACACGCAGCACCACAGCACAAAGAACAACCCGACACACACACACAGAGACAGAGAAGAAGAAGAAGAAGAAGAAGAAGAAGAAGACAGACATCATACAAATACATACATACACATACACGCACGCAACCACCACACCACACGCACGCACGCACGCACCCCCCCCCCCCCCCCCCACACCCACCCACCACACACACCACCACCACACACACACACACACACACACACACACACACACCACACACACCAACACACACACACACACACACACACGCCACACACACACACCAAACATTTATAATTTATGCCCAGGGTCTTGTTGATATAGGCTGCCCAAGGGCTGTTGATATAGGCTGTTACTTGAAGCATAAACCACTCGTGTATGATTTGCCTTGGGCATTATTTGCCGCTGCGAACACTATACAATGGTGCACACTGACTAGCACCCAGTGCTCGTAGTATCACAAGTTACCCGGTACACTGCACTACTTTTCACCAATGTGCGTAAACAAATACATTAAGGGCCTAATATGCTGTATCATGGTTACATAGCAATATTGTATAATCCACTTATTTCAGCGACCCATTTGCTTTATTCAAGGTAAAATGCAATAATTTATTATTCTTAAATTCATTTGAACATTAATTTTGCGGATCATTTCGTACACCGTACAAACCTATACTTTCCGTGAGGCTTCAGCTATAAATACCGTTAAAACATTCATTGTGGTTTACACTTGAACTGTAACAAGAGCGTGCCGTGTCGACAAATTACTCGGACAACGAACAAACAACACTCAAGTACAAACTCAACATCGCGGGCCTTTCGCCTCAAGTATCCGCGGACGAAAAATTTGGACTGAATCAGCTGGTGACACAAGGTCAAGATTATGATATTTATTATCGGTGTGGTGACAAACGTCTTTCTGTGAAGGCAAAAACACGCCCCTCGGTAGCCTATCGTGGACGCGGTAGCCTACGGTACTTTGCCCGCTAAATGTCATCAATCAATGCCGCGTTTGTGAGTATACAGTGGGTCAACGCACGACCTATCGTGTAACTTGCCAAGTAAACAGTGCATTCTTCTGACCTCTTTATTTGTAGGTCAGCACTGTCACAAACATAAAGGCACGTAAGCCAATAAGCGTGATACCATGTTATCGACCAGTCCCGCGGTCGTGGGAGTAAACGTGTTCACATGCAGACCATTCATCAAGTTGATGAATTCATAGTTGTCACTCTTCCTCTTGGTTCACTACGGTGGTATGGTGTTCGGTTGTATAGCTCTTTCGTTAGAACTTTACCCTCCACTGGTCTCTATATCAGCAGCCCCTTGGGCCCTTTCTCATCCTTATCAGTATCCCTCTCTCTCAATGGTCTCTACCTCGGTTGTGGTCCACAGCTATTCCTACGACGTTGGGGTTTCTCTATGACAGATTGAAACGAAGTGTCTGTCTATTACATTTATGACTGTCATACGTGGAATCACATTGGTAAGGCAACTGTTATTTGTAATTTATTGAGTTAGCAGTATGGAACATTTCGCCATGTTACTTAATTATGATAATACTTATAATAGTCCATTTGAAACACTGTCCCCCACCCCATGGTTGTCACTCTCTGCAGGAAACCATATCGTCATCCGGCAAACACACACCCACCCACTCATACACCTAAACGCACGCACGCACGCACGCACGCACGCACGCACGCACGCACGCACGACACACACCACACACACACATTCAGACATACACACACGGCACACACATACACACCACAATCTACACGTAAATGATCTACAATCGTAACCTTTTCCGCATCATAGCACACCGCCCTGCACCGCACCGCACCGCAACCACTCGGCCGCACCGCACTGCACCGTATGTACGGATTGCGATACACGGAACGTACGGTTACTGCAAATGGACGCACTTTTCACCGCACCGCACCGCACCGCACCGCACCGCACACCACCGCACCGCACCGCACCGTACCGCACCAGATTGCAGGACATGTTACTTTTGAATGGCCACTACATAAACGCAAATCTACGACGTGTAAATGATGCTAAATGCGTAACATTTCCGTCTGCATATAGCACACGTCCTAGCATGTACCTTGTCCAATCTAATCTTGGTGATACAACACTGCTATCTATATAGGGGATTGCGATAAATGGAACAGTCGGTTAGCTGTTAAATGGAAAATCTTTTCAGGTCAAGTGCACGGATGTTGAAGTACTGTTACATCATCGTAATTGTACTCTTGCGTGATCGCGCAATTTTCTGAACAACAGATAGTTAAACAATGTTAGCCTAACCCCCATCTGCCGCGGTACCAGTTTAGTGAGAACAGCGCACCAACCACATACTTATTCAGGCCCCATTTGTCAGAGGGCTCGCAGAATAAGCGCAGCATAAAATGTTGGCGGTTCAACTCATGTTTCATACCTATATCGAAAATAGCATATCTATACATAGCACTAGTTGGAAGACACGGTTTCGGGATATGGCATGGAGGGAGAGTTTGTGGCGGCCGACTGTAAGTTTATTTCGCTGTACTTTGAACATAGATAACAACGCATTGGTTACGTGGACCTTGGAGGATCACCGAAAGTCACGAATGATATCGTTAAGAAATTACATAATCCTGAAAGTACACGTGTAATGACAGTTGTTTTGTTAAACTTCATAACTTGGGGGTTTCAAATTGTTTCGATTTGATGACGTCGGATGGCTGGCTGTACTTACGAACTCATTGCGGACACGTAAATTATTTTATTGGCACCTCCATTTGCCACGCCGTAGCTCGTTTAGAAAGGAAATGTCGGCAGTCTTTCATGTGGCTGACACATGAAATACAATCCGTCATGTTCATTGGCACTTCTGTACAGGTGTTGAGCGTTTCCGAAAATGGACTCAATCCTACCATGAGATAAAAAAACATAATTACAAATGATGTATCTATATAAACATGGAAGCTGTACGTACCTTGTTCTTCTTCCATGTTGAAACTTTTCACGTCGCCGTTGCCGTTTTCACCGGCGAGTTTTTCACCGGCGAGTGACTCCTCGGCCACTGCATAGTCCGCCTTGCCCATATCGCGCCCGGAGTGTCAGATACAACAGAGTGAGTTCGCTCCCACTTGCGCTATCGTCTTTATATGCGCTAAAAGCAGAGACACAACTCAGTGATACGGCAGATGACAAACGAAGAAGTCCGTCCCCTCGAGTGCTCTCAGCGTCGTCAAGTACGACAGTTAGCGAGGCACGCGTTATTTATTTGTCATGATCTTATGATCCGATAGAAGGTCGGGGCCCGGGTAAACAGGTGTTGCACGTAAAACAACAAGTTGCATGCTAGTCTCGCCAAGGTGGCGGATCTCGTTTCGGGATATCGTCCGTGTTGCGCAGTCACTGACCGCACCCGCAAGGCCCCCCGCAGGGGCTTCTCGCTTATCTAAAGAGATCTTCCATAAGTGACCAACGAATATTTAACTAATTATAGGCCTGCATGTGTTGAACATGTCGTGACTGCCTAGTTGACATGCGCTAAGGTATTGCACTTTTAGACATAACCATGTGGCGTCAATAATCCCGTTGGAGTCGGGGAAGCAATACGCAAGGCAGTCGAAGATGCCAGGGCAGTTATCCGAAAATATGTATCTGCCAACACTATTGCTGTAAACATAAAACACTTGTGTGTGACGGAAGGGAATGCATAAGAGAAGGAGAGGAGCAGTGAAAGAACAAAAACATACAGCCAGGCAGTTCGGGAGGAGACACAAAAAAAAAAATAGAGAGCAGAGTGAGTGAGTGAGTGAGTGAGTGAGTGAGTGAGTGAGTGAGTGAGTGAGTGAGTGAGTGAGTGAGTGAGTGAGTGAGTGAGTGAGTGAGTGAGTGAGTGAGTGAGTGAGTGAGTGAGTGAGTGAGTGAGTGGGGAGTGAATGATAGTGAGTAGTGAGTGAATAGTAGAGTGGCAATAAGATAGGCTGAGAGTGGGATGAGAGGACAATAAGTAGAGAGCGAGGAGTGAGATGAGAGACACGAGAGAGTAGAGAGACGAGAGAAAGGAGAGATAGAGAGTAAGAGAGAGAAAGAGAGAGAATAGGAGAGAGAGAGAGAGAGAGAGAGAGAGAGAGAGAGAGAGAGAGAGAGAGAGAGAGAATGACAGAGAGAGAGAGACAGAGAGGGAGAGAGAGAGAGAGAGAGAGAGAGAGAGAGAGAGAGAGAGAGAGAGAGAGAGAGAGAGAGAGAATGACACACAGAGAGAGACAGACAGACAGCGAGTGAGAGAGACAGAGTGAGAGATGAGAGAGAGAGAGAGAGAGAGAGAGAGAGAGAGAGAGAGAGAGAGGAGGAGAGGGAGTGTGTGTGTGTGTGGTGGTGCGTGCGTGCGTGTGTGTGTGTGTGTGTGTGTGTGTGTGTGTGTGATGTGTGGTGTGTGTGTGTGTGTGTGTGTGTGTGTGTGTGTGTGTGTGTGTTGTGTGTGTGTGTGTGTGTGTGTGTGTGTGTGTGTGTGTGTGTGTGTGTGTGTGTGTGTGTGTGTGTGTGTGTGTGTGTGTGTGTGTGTGTGTGTGTGTGTGTGTGTGTGTGTGTGTGTGTGTGTGTGTGTGTGTGTGTGTGTGTGTGTGTGTGTGTGTGTGTGTGTGTGTGTGTGTGTGTGTGTGTGTGTGTGTGTGTGTGTGTGTGTGTGTGTGTGTGTGTGTGTGTGTGTGTGTGGTGTGTGTGTGTGTGTGTGTGTGTGTGTGTGTGTGTGTGTGTGTGTGTGTGTGTGTGTGTGTGTGTGTGTGTGGTGTGTGTGTGTGTGTGTGTGTGGTGTGTGTGTGGTGTGTGTGTGTGTGTGTGTGTGTGTGTGTGTGTGTGTGTGGTGGTGCGTGGTGGTGTGTGTGTGGTGGTGCGTGTGTGCGTGGTGGTGTGTGTGTGTGTGTTAACTAGACAGCGAGTAAGCAACTTGCAGGAAGTGAGAGAAGTTATGGGAGAAATAAAACAGAAATGTTTTGAAAAATTCAGGGAGAAAGACCAATCGAGCAGGAGAAGGACATGAAGGATGAAATGAAAGAAGCAGTGACAGACATACATGTACGCGGCGCAGTCTACGCAAAATCACTTACCGTGCTAGTACAAGTTACTGGTAATACTATAGGAAAATAAGCAATCCCAATTCACTAAAAATCATTATATAATTCTGATCTCATCATATAGCATAATCAGATATTAGATAACCCTGATCCTATCATATACATAACCATAGAGAAGTTAATATGGTCTCCAGCACCGGAAGGTCGCGACCGCTGGAGAGAACGCTACTCCGATGTTTTGCCTTACTGAACGCGAGAGTAATCACGTGTGCAAAGGGTGACATTCGGAGCACAGACTGCTCTAATTATACATTTCGCGATGGCGCCGCTTGACATTTTACTCAGGCTGAGTAGAATCCGTCCACCCTAGACATATTATATCCTATGACGCGCGACGTTACAAAAAGTTTTGCTCGCTGATACCACTGACACTGTGCGACCTTGCACTGCGCGAACTTTGCAACCGAGTCGGACAGAAAAGCCTAGCCTTGCACGTAACAATTATATATACATATATTTTGTTGATCGAAATATAACAAAACACGTTGTATCTAGTATAACAAACTTTGACTTTGTTGACGTACTTGTAGTGTGTTTGCCGCTTTCGCTATTCGTAATCTGAGCCGCGTCGCGTCGAGTAGTCGTCTGCTGCGTTTACTCACGTCGATGCTCCTCACACTGGAGCACGTACTCAAGTGTCACGTGCGTTACTCCGACCTCCGAGCGCGTGTTTACGGATTGGCGGTAAGATCTACTCCGGCGGCATGCTCCGTTCATGCACGCGCCACTCCTGTTACATAAGCTGGCAACTCTTAACTCCCGCCAAAAACGCCTGGAGAACCAAGGACAGATAACAGCATTCGCGTTGCGATTCGCGATTCAAAAGGAGTCGTAAAAACCTCAAGTTCACAAAGCAACGACGTCCAACGTATGGAGGAAGCGGTGTCGAAGATAACAAACAAAATTGACTTTCTTTTCAATGTCGGCGTGTACTGAACACTTGTAAGGGTTTTGTCAAATCATAGTTATCGCCCCGAGTACATAGCACCAGCAGTACCGTGGACGGCGGGGCAATTGTCGCGGGAATTGATTTTGTAATTGTTTCTTTCGTAAATGTGTCACTAGACCGTGAGTATACGCTTTGATATTGAATGCCCTTGTCAAGGGTAAGGGGACGTGACCGACTGCACACATACAAGGGTAGTGACTCCCGGGGTTATTCCACGCCGATAGACCAGTATAATATTATGCGCTATTTAGAAGACAACTGTTTTATGTTCTACGACAGTAATAGTTTAAGCTGAGTCATTCGTGAGTTTGCATTTTGAATTAGTGATGATAGGCTGACAAATGCTGAACTTATCCACGACAAAATCCGAAGTCTATGGAAGGCAGGGTGCAATGATCCTGATAAATTAGACGTCACAACAGATTTCATAGAGTCAGTACATGTGACAGTAACTGTATCCATGCACATAGTATAGTTTCAATGTGTTTTATTAACAGCTCTTGAGAGTACATTTAAACGGACGCGTGTGCGCGTCAGAGAAGATTTCTTGGAAGCTCAAAGTGAACGTCCGAACTGTGATAACAATTTCGACCTTTTAAACGTGGCGAACAACCGCCTTGTAGCAGTGTCCCGAAGCGTCCCGGGGCGCGGTAATCACGATTCACGAAACGGTTATCACACGAACAAGTTAAGACGGAGTTAAATGGCCAGATTAAACTGATAGCGCATGTCCAGTGAGATAACGGAGCAGACTGTCCGATATCTTCAGACAAATCTCGTTGTATTAAACTGATCTGCATTCCTGTCGAGTGCAGTGATCAGTGATGTCCATTATAGTATCTATGGATTGCGGACCCGCGTACCACGCGAGGCGATATACAAGCATACGCGCACGTATGCATTTATAAGATGTTAACATACACACATGCACGCACACACGCACGCACGCACACACACGCACTCAGGCAACCATGCCAATACACGCACGCACGAACGCACGCACGCACGCACGCATCCACGCCAATACACACACACGCGCAGGCGCACGCACACGCGCACGGGAGCGCACACGAACGCACGCACGCACGCACTCGCGCGCACGCACGCACACACACACACACACACACACACACACACACACACACACACACACACACACACACACACACACAACACACACACGATATATGAGTAGGGATAAACAAGTTAACATCACCTTAATTTAAATAGAAACAGCATAGCACCTTGGAACAACTTCTTCTTGGAGAATTGTTAGATTAAAACAATACTTCATGATTTTATCGTTCGTTGGATTACAGCTGTGCTCTTGACCCTGCGCTATTCAAATTAGAGTAATTTGTATTGACCGGTTTTATGCCAAACGTTATACATAGGTGTGCTCAAAAGATGTGACGGGTTTAGGGCAGACATATAGAGCAGTCATCGACAGCGTCCCCATAAAACGCTTTTTGGGTCAACTAAATTTAGCTGATGAATAACATATGTTGTCAACTGCGTAGTGGCTCGACAACTAAGCAACTGCTGGGTCACATGAGTGGCCTGATGTATATGCTCAAAGGTAACTAACATTTTAACATGTTTCCACTGATCTATATGTCCTACATTTTTTTTGTTTCTCTTTTTCTCTCGCCTGTCTTATAGATGAGAGGTTGGCCTCCATCAATTCATGGAACATATTTCAAAGAGTTGATGGAACAACAGCAAAGACATAGTTCCATGTTATCCAGAGTAGAATTTTTACGACGCGTTCGACTGGGTCCGACTTGGACATGGACTTGGCAAGGGGGAGGTATGCGAGGGCAGCGTAAGAGAAGGTGGAATCATTCACCAACTCCAAATGTTATCCTAACGTGCGTGCTGATTGTTAAGGATGTTACACGTCTATGTTCGCTGGACACATCACACGAGAAAGTTGCGTCTTTGGCACACATGCGGAGACGTTAGTTTGGAATGGTGTGGTCAAACAATATGACGATCTCATCGCTATCCACTCCTCTATTTCCATCATCGTCTTAAGCCACCGAGAGTTGGGCATGTGCAATTTGATGTCACATCAACAAAACAGCGGATTGAAGTTTTTTTACGCAGTAAACCTTTCGGAAAATCACCTAAGTTCCGAAATTCGACTGTACACTGTAAAGTAATTTAGATCGACACTGAGATTTGACTATGACAGAGATATATGCTCGAATGAACAAACAGTTAAGCAATTAGAGACACACAGTATACATCAGGGGTGCGATGAGTCACTAAGGACTACAGCAAACTTTAAAAGGACACAAAAAATTATTTCAATTAGGTTAAGTAGACCTGGTTATAGGTCAACATATTATCAGATAGTTATACCGTCTATTGAATAAGCCACTACCCCTGCTAAGTGTTGTATCCACTGAGAAGGTCAACAACATTTCCTAAAATATACTGTCCAATGTACTAAACAAAGGTACTCTAGCAGTAGGTATCACGTTGTTTTAATTACAAATTCTATATTGACAGCAATGTTAATTGGAAACTTACTGTTTTGTCTCATGTACGATGATGCCAAGTAAATACTCCTTCCGCGAAAGTCTATTTTGCAACTAAAAGGTTACTATAGTTAATGAACACGTTTGGCACTTCACAATTCAGTGTAAACATTTAGGTCTGACAAACACGACGCACTATCGCGGTATAATTTCGGGATGGAAGAACTTCGAAGCACTCTCGAGTGTCAAAGTCAAAGAAATGATAGCCAGTAGTACGACGATTATTACTGCGAAGATCGAATATGTAACATATTTATTTATTTGTATTAATATTGCTGTGAGAGCACCTACAAATAAATTAACTTACAAGAAAACGACAAGGTGACTCACCACTAGTCTTGCGCAAATACAGTGTTCACAAACTGCGAAACAGGCAAATGTGTGGAACAAACAACCGTTGTCAGGGGAATACGTGCAGAACAAACTGTGACGTAGTTACAACGGCACGTCATATGGACCCACAATTCCACGGACGTTACGTCTGACGTAAACCAATTGCGGGAAAGTTACATAGTGTAATTAGATTGGAGTAAGATACAAGACTGTCACCTGCCGTTCTATTAGCAACATTGTTTCAGACACGAACTGAAATAGACACCAAGGCTTGGATACAGACACAGTGTTTCTATTTTGGATTTTGGGAAAGCCGTCGCAGTTTTTAGCATAAAATTCAGTTATCGACATTCAGCACTATTGCTGTGTCACGCTACGCGTCGTTCCATGACCTTCCATTTACAATAAAGATTGGGTACCAAAGATTGTACACCAGGACAAGGACGAAAACTGCCAGCACTGTACGTGTGGTTACATTGTCATTGTTACATTAACGAAAGGTATTTTATGCGTCAACATTCCCCTTTCCCTATGTCCATGGCACGAGTGAGTTAGCAAACTAGTGCTATAATGTATTATATTATAATTAACTTAAGTAGAGTATATATCAGATTCGAGCACGCCTACTAGAAACTAGTGCCTATACATTACATTATTAACATTTTGGAAACATGTTTCCGAAGTTTAAAGTTTACGTCTTTAAGCATCATCATGTTGATAAACATGTTTCCGCTATGCCTGTGTGTGCCTACGGCATACGGCAGTACATACACGATAACACGTGGATATCCCGATTTCTTAAACACCCAAACAAACTGCGTTAAACATCAGCTTCCAAACTTAAAATGGCCTAAATGCATTATAACATTAATAAGATCATCAAGAAAGTCATCCACTAGGACTGTAACAGATATATGAATGTTTACTTACAGTGTCTGCCTTGTTCGACGAAATAAATCGAGTAACTTAGACGATGACGGCGAATGTTAACCCAAGCAAGCATCAAACTGTGGCGAGCCCCTCCTTCTTATCGCCATGTGCGAGTGGGCGTGAATGACACGGCGACATTCGATTGGTCACATACGACGACGGTAAAGGTCACATTACACAAGAGGGAGTGCGCATTTTTTCAGACACCGTGCAAAGAACTGGGACCGGCGAGTATTTCTGTTTGAAATAAGTCACCCCAACACACTCAATATGTTTAACAGGCGCGGGTCGAGGATTTACCAAACTGGGGTACAGCCACACACAATGCCTTTGAGACGTCAATACCTTCCAACTGCACCCATTTGAGACCCCCAGAAAGATACAATACTGCTTCCACAAAATCCATTTTCCATATGGAAAAAAGTTACTAACTGCACGCCTGTTTGCCAGGACACACATAGTCAAATATACGTTTACACTCCTTTGTGTTCTATACTGCTCCAGTAACATTACACTTCTGTTAAAACATCAACACTCAAGTTGATGAATTAAACCCAAAACATAGTTATCTGAACCATTTACTATGTTTACTATGTGTTAGGGGTGACGCGCGCGTGTAGAGACTACTTATTAACACCCCAGTTCGCATATCCGTCTGGCACGCCGGCGGCCTGGGTGCAGTACCCGCCAGGTCAGGCATGATATATTTGGTATAAAAACCTGGCTCTCAACATTGGGGACAGTGTATCTCTCGTGAATATAAGAATAACGTTAATGTCGGTCCCGTCTCAGTTTGGGGTGTAATAGAACCACTATGGACGACAAACACCTCGGTGGTGACCATCCTCATTGTCAACACAGATAGGTCGGCTTGGCAGCGAAATAGTTCTGAAAATGACTGACTAATTCAGTGATACGTCACACGATCATAACATTATTATCACAAACAAATGCCCTAAATGTGTAATGCGCTTTATGTTCACTGTTCACCGAAATATACCCTTTGTCGTCGTAATGTGAACAAGGTAAACTTGTTGTTATGTAACTCAGTATCCAGTTCTCAGGACTGCACAGAGTGGTAAACACTTTACTCGCACGCAGGTAGAACTCTTCAACTGAACACCATCTGGACGTCCCTGGGAAGCATCCAGCCACACTGCAAATAATGTGCAATGGCGGTTCATACACAAATGTCCACCGCTGTCTATAGCCAGATACTCACTCGTACAACTGAACGAACTGATGCAATGTAGAGTAAACGAACTAGCCCAAAGTTCGACCCCGAGCACAGGACTCGAACCTTGGTTCTCTTTGTCGAGAGTCGGAAGTAGTGTGGCGAAAATTGAGGGACTGAGCCGTAGCTAGAAGCCTCAACGCTCCAGGGTGTTGTGGTAGGAGGAAGGATAGTGAAGAAAATTATTGTTTTGGCTTTCCAATGTTGACTTTTTTCATTAAACGGCTGCAAAGTGAATACATCAATATATTATTATTATTATTATTATTATTATTATTATTATTATTATTATTATTATTATTATTATTATTATTATTATTATTATTATTATTATTATTATTATTATTATTATTAATATTATTATTATTATTATTATTATTAGTATTATTAGTATTATTAGTATTAGTATTAGTATTAGTATTAGTATTAGTATTAGTATTAGTATTAGTATTAGTATTAGTATTAGTATTAGTATTAGTATTAGTATTAGTATTAGTATTAGTATTATTATTATTAGTATTAGTATTAGTATTAGTATTAGTATTAGTATTAGTATTAGTATTAGTATTAGTATTAGTATTAGTATTAGTATTAGTATTAGTATTAGTATTAGTATTAGTATTATTATTATAGTAACTGAAAAGTGTTGTCCCTTGTTACATATCGCCACGCCCAGTCGGTGGATAGCCCTACCGCGACGAGTCTATAATCTAACGAAAGTATCACCTGCAAAATGTCAAAGATTGTCAAAGACTACACAAAAACTAAGTGCTCAAAACTTAATTAAATAATTTTGAGTCGTACTGTCACTTTTTTCGAAATGTCTCGAGGACGCGATGACCGCAAATACATTAATTGCAAAGTAATCGCATATTGCATGCGTGAATAACACACATAAAGGGACCTGACCTAATTGTTTGTATATGGGTTAGTTCCATTCAGTTATGAATCTGATTTAATTTATTTAAATACATGTCTTAATTTAAATCAGTTTAATTGTGTTCGCCAATTGTGGTAGCTTCAAACGTATTGTATTAAAATCGTTTTGAGTGTTTGATCAACAAAGTACAGCTTACCCGGGGATTATATAATAATTGTATATGTTAGACATAGAAGTTTACTTATACAGTTTACTTATACTCGACTTATAATTTTAACACAGATGGCTTTGACTCCACATTACTGTTTTGATATTACTCCACACTGCAACTGTTTGTTGAGTTGGGTACCACATATGGGTTTCTGGTTGGAACAGATTTTATGAGACTCTCTGAGACTGACACTTTACTGCATTCAATGTGCTGACAAATGAACCATGTTGTGATGTAATTATATCACCAGAAATTCTAATAATGCCACCTCAGAAGTTTGAACGCAGTGACAGTAGTTTAAGGCATCCTAACACCTCATCTTTGGAATACAAATCTGCTAATATTATTGTGTAGCTATAATGGTGTCCCATAAAAAGTAAATAAATAAAAGCAATCGTTAATCAGATGCTGTAATCATAATATAATTAATAGGCTACGTTAATATAATTAACACGGTGCTTTTTACGATACTGTACGATCATAATTGGTCCCGGTGCTATGTCTACCCAAACAATACATTGCATAACACATAAGACGACAACAACACATCATTCTTTGATTTATTTAGATCAAAATTCAAATCGTTTGTTTAAATGCAATTAGCGCAACCATAAAGCTGTGTCAGTAGGTAACCATAGACATAGTAACGTACTAGTGTTTCACTAACTGTATGTTAATGTATTTATACAGACGATTAATGTCTTTATACAGACGAAATGGATACTATACTGCGTCATACGAGTAACCGCCATCGCCAACGCTATGCCATTTCCGGTGTTCTTCAAAATAGTAAACTTTATTGGTGTTTACTATCTGTATCGCGATAATAAGCATTTCATGATGGTATCGTGAAGTAATGTACGGTTCCGACGTGTCCTACTTTGCGGTGTGTTACCGGCCACAGGCAATGATCATAAACGGTGTCCGCAAATTCAGTCGAATACAATTAATGGTTATAATCGAATAAAACCACGCCGTGTTGACACGTACACACAGAGAGCGGTCGGCTTAGTAAGCATGGATATGTCCCATAGATTCATGTTCATGCATTTGACAGAGGCTGTCCTTTCCTCTCTCCGGATTTAGTCTGCGTAGTAACAGTAGTCTATATGATATACAGATTGATATAGTCGTAATCCATAACCAGAGCTAGGAATAGCGAGTTTTACATTTGTGCATTGTCAGGATTGATATGTCGTGACGTTATTTTGGCTAAATAAACGCAAAATCTGAAATTTCACCCAATCATGAAGCAAGCCTTAATTCAGACTCATGTTGTCCTAGCGTAAAACAAGATACAAGATAGTTTTTTTATAATGTACTTTATTCTAAAACGCGACAGATCCCCTTTAAATTCATTGCACAAAAGTGTTTTTAAAACGTAGGAAACATAATATTCGGATGAAATGTACAAGACAAACTTCGGTCGCCATTGTGGCATTAACAAGATACACCAAGAGGCTGGAGAAATGGAGTATGCCAGGCCTAAGCTGCTATGCTTATGCAAAATCTGTACTGAATAAGTAAAAATAAAAATATGTTGCCTTATTGTTTTATTTAAGTTAACGATATTATTAAAGCGTGTCTTGTTTATTATTAATGTCGTCGTGCTAAGCATATATTTTTCTATAGAAAGAACCATTACTACATCTACTAGTTGAGGGGCGAACGCTGCTGAATATACATACCACCACGGATTTGGGGGTTGCAACTAGGAATGCATATACCTGATCAGCTGCTAAAGCATGGCCTGTTTAATTATACTTATATCTAAGATCCATTGCAGATGGATAAACATCACTAAATGTGTTGATGACTACGATTAAATGTCTTGTGTATTGTTTTATTTGGAGCTTTAGTAGAATGTCAGTTGTCACTTCAATTCAATTAATGTCACATATGCCACAAAGCTTTCAAATTTGCTTACCAATACCTTTGATTTTAAGTTATTAAGATGTCAGAATGTTTACGATTACCCTCTGAGGGTGAAACACAAAAATGAATTTATTCCAAAGTGTTTATTTATCCCAAAATTGCGTTTTGCCCTCAAACCCTTCAGACTCACCAGAATAGCAGAGACCACTCCCTGGGGATATACCACAATAAGTACCCGTCCGTCATTATTCTTTATAGTCATATGCAAATTAGAATTGGCAATGTGCAGTTTGGGTGAATTTCTGGGAGCACTAAATGAGTAGAAATTATACTTTTGTGCAACGTGGCGTCAGAGCTGTCAAATACTGAAATGTATCGGAGAGTGGCTGGGTTCACAAACATACAGGTATAATCTTTTTAATGAACAATGACATGTCATCATCCCAAATCACAGGCTGATTCCACCAGAAATGAATCGGAAATGTGTGAGGATGAGGTACATGAAAATATCACGAATTTAACAAAGTTGTATATGAAAGAGGCTAAATAATCTATGATATCGTCAAGAAAATTGTACGAGAAACGTAGCAGATAATCAAAGAACCTTTACAATCGCCGCCTATGGGGGAAACAAATCGTGATGTGACCTCTGTTCCGAATTAGGTCCAATTCGGAAACTGCCCCTGTCACTTGCCAGTGCTTATTTATGTTTCTGTTGAATAGATTTACTCTGGGCTGGGTACGGAATGCTGTACTACTAGACCTGTCATTCATCAAGATTCAGATTTCCTCACGGTGCACAGAAGTCAGTTCTTTGTTGCAACTTGACCGGCAGACATCTGATACTACTGCTTACACTGACACTGACACTGACACTGACACTGACACCGACTAACGGTGGTATCAGCGTTAGTGATCACATCATGAAATACTAACCTACATAAGGCCGGCAATTAACCCGACACATAATTTTCGATACATTGAACTATACTCCGCTCCGGCCTAGTCACTCTGGTGGTAAATCCTATTTATGCAATTGGTGTAACCTTAGGACATTAAATGTCATAAGATACAGATGCTGAGAAATATATTACAAGATACTGCCGGTCACATCTGTGTATATGTGAGTGTACGTACGTCTGCATGTGCGGGCGTATGTACGTGAACGTTTCAGTGAGAGTAAGTATGTAAGTATGTATGTTAAAAGTGCACTTATCCCCGTATACTCTGTGGTTAGGCTGACATGTTGTGTCCGATAAAAACGGTCCGTTGTGGTGGTTAGTAGGTAAACAAGTCAAAGCCATTATAACGCCCGTAACTTGCTTGAACTCGTGTGAAACTGATCTTGCGGCTGTGCGGTAAACCGTGGCCTATTCATTGCAGTGCCGTAGACAGCATTCAGTCTGTTTAAACTGCACATTGGAATTTGGCTGATGAATGAACAAGTGTGTTAAAATAAACTGACATTGACCTCATTTTGACTGAACTAGGTCAACACACCACATGTATGATCGATCGATCGGACGCACGCACGCACGCACGCACGCACGCACGCACGCACGCACGCACGCACGCACGCACGCACGCACGCACGCACGCACGCACGCACGCACGCACGCACCACACACACACACACACACACACACACACACACATATGCACACATGTTGTGTTATAATAATATTATTATTACCAAAGACTCGATAGAAAATGAAGTATTATGCCAAAGAGGTAACGTATTTTGTTGAAGCCATTAGGCACACTTACACCTCTGCGTCTACCTGGAGCCATGCAAGACACGGAGACAAATATTAATTAGTTAAACCTTTAACGATGGCTAAACCAATAAAGCACTCAGCATATGTATGCGCCTACGGGAGAAACGTGTCTCACGATGCAGCGGTAGAGCTGAATCCAGTGTGATCCGAGGAACAGCGCATTCTTCTCACAATACTTGATTGTTTCGACCAACGTGGCTTGGGGCAAATGACGTCAGAATATCAACTGAACGCAGCGGTTGTCACGTCCGAGGCGAGGTGACGCCTCGTGACTTCTGCCCACTTGATCAGAATACCTGTTTTGAGCACGCCCTGGTTTTATAACTGCCGGTCCTAGTGACCAAACGCACTAGCAAAGTGCCGGCAACAATCTAGTCGGATCACCACCGGAAATGTAACCATTAAGCAAACCTGTTTTTTTCCTCGGAACAATAGCCTATTTGCGAGATGCCGTTTCCCATGGTCGCTAAATGTAAACCGGGTCCTAAATTACAAAGGTCGTACAGGAGCCCACATTGTTCTGTTCTATTTCCATACTCCTACTTTAAGTTGAATTATTAGGTTATTTTAGGTTCACAATGGCATTCCGCTTTAATGATATTTACATATGGCGTCCGATTTCCCCTTATCTCACGCCCAATAGAGCACAGATTATTATTCTTGTTCATCTTCGCCTTCTTCACAATCACTTGGTTACTCTAGAGCAATAATCCATAGGTATCTCTTTCGCGGTTTGAATAAAAAACAAACATATATAATTTAAATATTTGTAAAACAAGTATTTGTTTTTTGTTTTTATAACAAGTTTTAAGAGGTGGTATTTTGTTTTATCCAGACCTCAACTGCCGCTTTGAAAGCAGCGAGATTGCGGACAAAGGAAGCTTTGTTGGTAGATCTTATTCAACTGACGTAAAACCACATTTGAGTTCCCGTTCGGCCATTATAAGTTTTCCGTTATTGGCTGTCAGGTGTTTTTTACTAAGGTAATCACTTTTTCAGACATTAATTAGCCTTCGTTCACACACGTGCTGTATACAGTTCCTGAAATTCTAATACCTCATTTTCTCACAATCCAATGTCTAACCTGACACCCCTTAATTTCAGCTAACATGAGATACTCATTTGCCTTGATCGAATCACCTATCAACATGAGACCTGTATCTATACGCAGAAAAACACCGACTGACATTTGTCATAATTTGACAGCTCTAATGCCACGCTGCACAGATACATAATTTATACTCAATCAATACTAAACAAATCCTCAAAGTAATTCAAATAATCTGCATAATGCCATTTCTATTGGGCACTCTTTCGTCGCACGGGGAATGGCGGACGGACACCTTCTTGGCGGACGAATTCCTTTAATGGCGGACGAACGCCTTATTGTGGTCTTACGTCAACTGACGGATGGCTGAGCATGCCGGTGGTAGTCTGAATGTGGTTTCCCTAAAGGAGACCATCGATCAGTTCTACACCTAGATGTATGGCGTCGGCGACTTTGTTCAAAGGCCGCTTGTGATGAGAATACGTTGCAATGTTTTGTGCTTCTTTGTGACTGCATGACAGAACATGAAATTCGGATACACTGAAGCTCATCTGACGCTTTCTCTCCTATTTCTCCAAGGTGTTGAGGTCATGCTGTACTTGGTGAGTGTCAGCCACGCTGTGGATTCAGTATTATGTCATCAGTGAATAGTCTAGCCTTGGCCTTGATGTTCTAGCTCAGGTCGTTGATGTAACTGACATAGATATATTGACATAGGGTCATTGTGACACACCGGACATCACATGGCCTATTGTTGAAGGCTCTACATCGACAAATACGGATAAAGCTGCGGATTGTTCTTGTGTGTTGCCTTGAACTCAGTAGTAGTTCATTTCTAGAAGCAGTCGTTGATGGGACACCTTGTGAAACGTTTTCGAGAGTCAATGAATATCGTGTCTGCTTGACTGATGTTGTTCATCTGTAGCGCAAGATCATCAATGGTTTGGATCATCTGGTTTTCAAAGTAATCCGTATTGTGCGTCCACGTCCACGTCCACGTCCACGTCCACGTCCACGTCCACGTCCACGTCCACGTCCACGTCCACGTCCACGTCCACGTCCACGTCCACGTCCACGTCCACGTCCACGTCCACGTCCACGTCCACGTCCACGTCCACGTTGCGTTTGCTAAGGTGACAATGTCTTCCAGCAACTTGCAGCAGATGGCGGTGACAGGGATGGGCGGTAGTGTGTAGGTTCGTTAAGTTGGTTATAATCACCTTTTGTTAATACGGACTGAACCAGAGCATGCTTCCAAAATGTGGAAACCTGACTGGATGGTGATTTGTTGAAGCGAACGGTATATACCGGAATTATGTCTCCTGATGCAATATAGGGGATGTTTTCCGGACCGGGTGACCATTTCACTAACGTTATTAACAGGTCGTTAGACCAGATTCTCCACTTTAAGATAAATGTTGATCCTTAACATTGATTTTGAATACATAAAAACTGTCAACTCGCCAGCGGGACACTGTCACTGGTGTGTCCTGGAAATAGTTTTCTCGATAATACGGCAACGGATATTTGCGTTTTGAAAATAAACCTCATTTGATTTAACAACGGATACTGTTTAGTGACTACTTTCCCATAAGAGCTCTTTATCTTAGTGAAACGGTCCCCAGACCCTTTCGTGGGTTGAATTAATATTTTTCAGTAGTTTGAAGGTCGCGACGCTGGTGACCTAGACCTCGGCATCACCGGATAGGGGTAGGATAATAAAGTTGGGATATCATCGGTGGTTTCAGTGATAAAAACTGGCAGTATGATGCTTGTTATGAAATGCGTCGTGACCTTTTCACAGCGAAATTGGTTCAGAAAAAACATGTAATACTAGTCGTGTGTTACGGAATTCTTGCTGGAGTTGCTTGTTGTGAGTTGCGAGAATGATATGTCAGTGTAACTGTCGACTGTTGACGTTATGCTATACTGGGGTGGTAATTTATTAGATTTGGGTGTACATGGCGTTGTGCGTATGTTGTTGTACGCATATGTTGTTGGAGTTGTGTGTGGTTAGATATATTCCTTTTGTCAGCAATGCATTGTTGATTTGTGATTGTCGGAGTTGTGTTTTGTTGAATGTTTTGCGTTTTTGAATGTGTGTGTGTGTTGATGGAGTTGTGTGTTGTGTGTCTGCGATCTTGTTGTTGTGTTTTGTTGGATGTACGTATTGTAGTAGTAGTGATGTTTTATTGAAATGATGCTTTTTTGAAATTGCATATTAAATCATGTATGTGCTGTTGTTCGGATATAACTTTTCACAAGCTTTTTGAGGATCAAACGTGTATAACATTTGGTGAACGCATAGCAAGAGTTGAAGTTGGTGTGAAGGATAGTTTTAAGAGGAAACTGGTGAGGGGTAGGTTGAAAAGGGCCGGACATGTAGAAAGAGTGGGATATGAAAAAATGGCGAAGAGAACATTATGCCCAGAAAGTGGAGGGAAAAGGTGACGAGGAAGACCGGGAATGCGATGGGAGAACTGCGTTAAGAGAGTTCTGGAAAGAGTGGGAGGAGAAGGGAGATCAGCAGCAAAAGATAGAAGGAGTTGAAGACTGTTGATAGAGAATAGATTGAGAGAAAAGTGAGGAGAGGACAGAAAAGACGAAGAAACGTTGACGACTGACGACAGGGACAACAATAGCAAAACAACATAGCATACTGCATACTTGTGTTTGTGCGCTCGGTCGCACGTGTGTTATGGAGATCAACTGGACACAATTTATGGGGTTAACCACATGTACGTGTTATATTGGCCATGAATTTGCCCCACACGCTCTTGGTGGGTTGTACTTTTCCAATGTCATGGCGTAAGCGATTTACAAACGTTGTATGTAAACAACTGTGTTTTGCGTAATTTTTTTACAAGTTAACAGCGCGATACGTGTATTATGTGTATTGCATATCTGATTTGATCTCGTGTGCGTGTGCGTGTGCGTGTGCGTGTGCGTGTGCGTGTGCGTGTGCGTGTGCGTGTGCGTGTGCGTGTGCGTGTGCGTGTGCGTGTGCGTGTGCGTGTGCGTGTGCGTGTGCGTGTGCGTGTGCGTGTGCGTGTGCGTGTGCGTGTGCGTGTGCGTGTGCGTGTGCGTGTGCGTGTGCGTGTGCGTGTGCGTGTGCGTGTGCGTGTGCGTGTGCGTGTGCGTGTGCGTGTGCGTGTGCGTGTGCGTGTGCGTGTGCGTGTGCGTGTGCGTGTGCGTGTGCGTGTGCGTGTGCGTGTGCGTGTGCGTGTGCGTGTGCGTGTGCGTGTGCGTGTGCGAGTGCGAGTGCGAGTGCGAGTGCGAGTGCGAGTGCGAGTGCGAGTGCGTGTGCGTGTGCGTGAGTGCGAGTGCGTGTGCGAGTGCGAGTGCGAGTGCGAGTGCGTGTGCGTGTGCGTGCATGCGTGCATGCGTGCATGCGTGCATGCGTGTGTGTACTTATACATGTGTGCGTTCGTATTCGTGCGTGTAATCCAGATATCCAGTGAAACACCTCGAACGTATCACAGAAGACAGAACAGTATGTTCCCGTGTGCTAGTCACGGTTCGTCAAGTACGCCTACCACGTAACAGAACCGACCCGAGAGCTTGACGGAGGGAATGCCCCTGCGTGTGGCTGACACTAGACTAGGCCTATATTTCAGGCCCGAGTCCTTTCTCCACCGACGGTGTCGTGTCTCGTCTGATGGTTATCTCCCTCAGTAGGTCGCGGTCGGACGGGCCGAGCCGGGCCGGGCCCACAATGCGTGTACGTCACTCACGAAGCGCGAGAGTGACTGTTTTGTCCGACGTTTTATGGCCTGACCTGTTTACCCTAGCACATTAGCGAGATGTACGTAATCGACACGTATCTAGGGCAGTCGATAAAAGAACAGCAACACCCGACCCCACCGGACAAGTGAACTGCTCGATGCGCGGTTGGTTACACCAGTCACCGAATCACAAAGTCAAACAGGTCGAAAATCACACGTTTGACGGAATGGAATCAATGCAGGGTTTTGGCAGAAGACCAAAAGGCCAACGTAATCTTTTGACACAAAATCTCGCAGCACCATGACTTTTACGCACTATAACTGTCTGTGAGACGTCTGTCTGTCTGACGGTCTGTCTATATATGTATATATCTAAATATCTATATAAGTACACGCACACTCTCACACACTCTCGCACATACTCTCTCTCTCTCGCACACACGCACACGCACACGCACACGCACACGCACACGCACACGCACACGCACACGCACACGCACACGCACACGCACACGCACACGCACACGCACACGCACACGCACACGCACACGCACACGCACTCACACTCACGCAAACGCACACACACACGCGCGCGCACGCATGCACGCACGCACACACGCGAACAGTGACCGAGTAAATTGTTTACCCGCGCCTGTTATCTATTATCAAAAGTGCGAGTGTCGTAGGTGAGACGTCACTAATGCTACCGGCTGAGATAGAAAAACCCTCCTCAGTGCTGTCGGCGTCTTGTCGTCGACGGCGATGATATACGCCTCTGAACTTGTTGACGGTAACACCCGTCTAACATAGCTGCGTGTCTCCCGTTTGACCCCAGCACCAAAGAAAAATCGTAAAGTCGGTAGACACAGCGCAGGGAGTATTTCTGGACTAGTGACCTTGTCTCTGTCGTCTTGCGAAATCTCCTTCGAGTTCGTAGTACGCAGTATGCTCTGTTGTATAACAGCTTAACCTCCATTAACAAAACTGTTTCTAAGAACGTTCATGCACATAATGTATAGCATGAGGAACAATATTTAGTCAACGTAATTTATTATTTATCGGCGCCATCTTTTTTTTAAAGAGGAGCTATTAAATATTAAACAGTCCATACCCACATTTCTTGGCAATTGCACCGGCACCCGCCGGGATATAGATATATATATATAATTATATATATATATATGTATATATATATATTATATATATATTTTATTATATATATTATAATATATATATATATATATATATATATATATATATATATATAATAAAATATTATAATATATATATATATATATATATATATTATAATATTTTATTATATATAATTATAATATATATATAATAATAAATATATATATATATAAATATATATATATATTATATTTTATTATATATACTATATATATAATAACTATATTATATATATATATATATATATATATATATATATATATATATATATATTTGTTACACATTATAGCTGAAAAGCTAAGGCTACGCAGAGTCAGGAGTCATACTGCACACAACATTAGATACTGGGGAAACAGACTTATGTCGTTGTGGCACGGTCCCCGTGACCGTGACAGTGAAATAGCTCCTGCCTTAGGTTGCACCCAGTTTACACGGGAGAGGGAAATTCCAGTGACACAAAAAATCCATAGCACCCTGGGGGCCTTGCGGCAGACAGAGACGTACGTCAGAGCTGCTGGGTCAAAGTCTAAACAGAGCGACGTTGACGAAGAAGTAATCCATCAACGCGAACAGTCACTCACGGATAACTGACGTTTTAACCCTAGCTCCACCCATTTTAATGGTAATCAAATACAGCCTGTGGTATGGTTCTCCCTCTAGAGGTCAACTTTGTTGACTGGCAGTGAAGGCTAAAACGTATCGATTGGAATTTGTTTTACAAATAGTCGTAAAAATATGATGTTGTTGAGGAAAGATTTTCTGTTATATAGATTGGAATTATCCGACGAACATTACCAAGTAAGGGGTGCGACGATGCCAAACTGCGATTGTTGCAGAAACATCACACTAACACAGTTACACCAATTTTACTATGTTAGTTATATAATTATTATAATATAGAGCTGTTCATTTCTTTGCTCCAACGTTCACATATTTTAAAGGTCACCTTTTTTTAGATGTAGCTGAGTTGCCTGGCGTGATCATTTCAAACGGTCTCTAGGGGCCGCATCAGGCTTACGTAACGGGAGCAAATTAAAAAGGGTCAGGAGCACCAGGCCCCCGCCAGGATCAACATATGATACTGTTATTAATGTGTCATTTAGACATATGTAATGCAAAGCTTAGATATGAGACATGTGCCATAAAAATATTTAACAGTATTAATCGTTGTCGAGTGTTTTTACCTATAGACCGACACACCGCAGCCTCTTCTGTAACTCTAGTTGATTAGTTGTACGTTCACCTTGAAGCGACTGCTGTTCTAGGTCAATGGCAACTGTATTTAAATTTACCAGATCTATGTCAACCGTTTGTGGTATTTGGCACACATCTGCGTGTTCTCTGCGTCGACGTGAAAGCGAGGTGTTTGCAACAGTGTTTTGCTTATGAAATGGCAAAAACAACCGAGTTACTCGAAGCGCCGTACGTCACGAATGTCACCGCAGAGGTCGCATGTCTTTCAGGGTTATACAAAACAACTCCCGGAGTCCAGGTTATTTATTGCAACTTTCTGCTGTTGTTTTGAGCAAAAAAATCCAGGAATGTGACAACCATTTGTGCTGGACATGTGATCGTCGTGGGAAGGAGCCTGGCCTTAAATTAGGTGTCAACGAGTGGTTAAGTAACAGGCACCAACTCGCGGGGAGATGAATATCCAAAGGGTGGTGTTACACGTGACTGACACATGGCTGTAAACACGAGTGGCACAGGGATGTTAATTAAGCGATCGATTAACAGAAGTGGCATGTGGTTATACACACAACTGGTACAAGGTTGTTTACCTAAATGACACAGTATTGAGCACACAAGTTGCACACAGACGTATACATAGGCGGTACATGGCTACAAATCTACCCGGCATAGAACCGGGCTATTTACACAAGTGACACATGGTGTTAACCCAAATTGGTAAGTGGCTCTAAAATTAATCGACGCGTGGTTGTAACTGCAAGAGGCACGTGGCATCAAACTAAGTTTACACGTGGTTATATATACTCAAGTACTTGGTAAATAGATCTTTAACCTAACCAGCACATGATTGTAAACACAAATTAAAACGCGCTTGTATACCTAACTGGCACAGGGCTATATACACAAGTGGCACAGGGTTATATACACAAATGACACAGGGCTACATACACAAGTGACACAGGGCTATATACACAAGTGACACAGGGCTATATACACAAGTGGCACAGGGTTATATACACAAGTGACACAAGGCTATATACACAAGTGACACAGGGTTATATACACAAGTGACACAGGGTTATATACACAAGTGACACAGGGTTATATACACAAATGACACAGGGCTACATACACAAGTGACACAGGGCTATATACACAAGTGACACAGGGCTATATACACAAGTGACACAGGGTTATATACACAAATGACACAGGGCTACATACACAAGTGACACAGGGCTATATACACAAGTGACACAGGGCTATATACACAAGTGGCACAGGGTTATATACACAAGTGACACACGGCTATATACACAAGTGACACAGGGCTCTATACACAGGTGGCACAGGGTTATCTACACAAGTGACACAGGGCTATATACACAAATGACACAGGGCTATATACACAAGTGACACAGGGCTATATACACAAATGACACAGGGTTATATACACAAGTGACACAAGGTTATATACACAAGTGACACAAGGCTATATACACAAGTGACACAGGGTTATATACACAAGTGATACAGGGCTATATACACAAGTGACACATGGGCTACATATACAACTGGCACAGGGTTATATACACAAGTGACATAGGGCTATATACACAAGTGACACAAGGTTATATACACAAGTGACACGGGGTTATATACACAAGTGACACAGGGTTATATACACAAATGACACAGGGTTATATACACAAATGACACAGGGCTACATACACAAGTGACACAGGGCTATATACACAAGTGACACAGGGCTATATACACAAGTGACACAGGGTTATATACACAAATGACACAGGGCTACATACACAAGTGACACAGGGCTATATACACAAGTGACACAGGGCTATATACACAAGTGGCACAGGGTTATATACACAAGTGACACACGGCTATATACACAAGTGACACAGGGCTCTATACACAGGTGGCACAGGGTTATCTACACAAGTGACACAGGGCTATATACACAAATGACACAGGGCTATATACACAAGTGACACAGGGCTATATACACAAATGACACAGGGTTATATACACAAGTGACACAAGGTTATATACACAAGTGACACAAGGCTATATACACAAGTGACACAGGGTTATATACACAAGTGATACAGGGCTATATACACAAGTGACACATGGGCTACATATACAACTGGCACAGGGTTATATACACAAGTGACATAGGGCTATATACACAAGTGACACAAGGTTATATACACAAGTGACACGGGGTTATATACACAAGTGAAAGGGCTATATATACAACTGGCACATGGGCTATATACAAGTGGCACAGGGCTATAGATTCAAGTAGCATAACTCAAAGGAAAATAGCTTGAAACTCAAGTGACATAGCTATTAGCACAAGTGGTTATACAGTGTAAATCCAACAGAACGCCTGGTACAGTGTACGTATTTTTAACAATAGCGATATTTCGGCTATCTGTGAGAAACCCAAACATCGATGGCGGCGTCCGCCGTAACGTGTAACATTTTGCCGTGGAATAACGTGTTTCAATAAAATTTGCGAAGCGTGGGAAAACAAACCCGTAATAGACATTTTATAAGCCCATGTCATTGATTAAAATTACATAAAATTACATTGCCTAAATATTATATTTTTGGCGTAAAATGTCATGTCATGACCACCAATTATAAACAGAAATGCCAGTCATGTACACGGCGTGACACTGCGTTGTTGATAAGGTGACTACACAGCCGCAAATGTGGGTTAAAAGTTGTAACCGATAAGCACTGTAATAAAAGAATCGGTACACGGCGTATCAAATTGGTCCAGTTAAAGAGAATGCAAGCGTTGTAGTCGTGAGCGATACGGACGAAACGTCATGCAACCGGACTTTAAATTGCCTAAACAGACTTTGTATTGACGACGATACAATCACCGGTTGACACATTCCAGTCCCCTCTGTGGCCAG
>JAODUO010000867.1:425000-432500 GCA_025642075.2 Ridgeia piscesae | reverse complement strand
ATAGTGAAGTCTTGCTGGTGGCGTGCAGCATCACGTGACTAGATGCTGGCTAAGTCGGCGCGGTGACGTCAAATGGTAACGGTGCGGTGACGTCAGATGGCAACGTCCTGGTGACGTCAGAAGGCAAAGTCTGGTGACGTCAGATGGCAATGTAACTGAATAGTCGTATTTTATCAATGCTCACATATGCCCTCCGAACAATTCTGAAACACAACGATTCGACGCCTTATAATGAATTGATCGGTCGAGTTTATTGTCGAATACAGTATTTATTTTACGCAAACTTTCACTGTGGAGGCGTCATTTAGCGATGAAATGTCCTTTGATCGCTGACTGTAGTCAGTGTTTAAAACATCAAGAGTTGGTCTGTTCGACGCCAAAATAGATTATGGCGGTGGTGTCTGCGTCTGTAATCCGTCGGGTCCAAATGTTGCGAGCGGCGTACAGTCAATAATCTCCCGGCTCATCCTGTTGTGTCAACTGGCATGTCATTATACACAGCACCATACATATCTGAAGGAACAGTCCGCGATAAACCATTACCTGAATACGCCGCTACTTTTCAAGGACACGGCTGAGGAATTACAAATGTTTTTATGACTACATGCAGGGTTTTTTTTAAAGAATTATAACACTGCTCTCGTCACATTAAATTACTTACCAAAACGAAAAATTCTTTCCTCCTTCAATGCAGATGAACATTTTACGCTTCGCGGCGACGTTGTCTTTGACGCTTAGCCGCGGCAACTCTACCGAATGCCCTTTTCTGAAGGCCTTCCAACAAACTGCGGCGCCTAGTGATAACGAACGATCTCTTTTTAAAGTTGGTTACTCGACCAAGTGCATTGACGCCGGCAGCCAAGCTATGCATGTGCTTGTTGTAGTGTTTCCGTTTTCTTATTTCTTTTGGTCGAGTGCGGGTAGTGTCATCATCTCCGAGGCCGCCAAAATGGCCTGCGTTCGAAATTGGGTCGAAGGTGTCGGCGAATCTCCTCTTCTTATCCGCGGCGATGGCCCGTTTACGCTGTAGATCGTTGGACGGTGCCGATCGCTCTTGTCGTGCTGAAGTTCCACTGTCGAGTTGACTGTCATCGGACGAATCCATTCCAACGGTTTGTTCCTGCGATATAAACGATATCCGTGGTTTGAATATTTGTACATTTTTTTCTGATTTACACAGCACCATATTTATATAATAATTTCTATGGTGCTGTACAATACACGAAAATGCACAGTGGAAGTTAACACAAGCATAACTATTCAACATATTACACATATATATATATTGATATCATGATAAAGAGTAAAAAGATAGATAAATAAAGATATTATTTAATCAATAATAATAACAATTGTTTTAATAATAATGTTAAAAAATACAAACATCTGACATATTCTAATAATTATCTAACAAGTGTAAAGCTATAAAAAAAATTCAAAAGAAGTAAAATGTATAATTATAAGTTAGTTGTAGGCTACACCAAAATAGTGAGTCTCCAATTTGCTCTTAAATACGCCAACAACGTTGCAGTTACGTTGATCTTTGGGAAATGAATTCCACAATTTCGGTGCAGCCACGTAACGTGGTGGCTCAGAGAACTCCGAGTAAACATTACCCCCTAATGTTTGTACGAAGAAGAATGTCGGAACAATGTAATTGCCAACATCGGTTGAACGGGTACTTGGGCCCTTTGATAAGTTCAGATTGTGAGGCCCACATTACTGGGCCAGAGTCCATGCTACAATATGCTTTAAACAGTTTTTTTGTGTTTTCGGTTGTAAGTAATGATTACATAATAGAACCGGGTCAATTTTCACGAAAACGAAATAGCAAGAAGGGCTACACCGTTCGGTGGTCAACGTGATACTCATTGGTACCGTGTGGTCGCCGTGCTAAGATGGTCAACGCGAGACTCAGTTGCACTGTGTGGTCGCCGTGCTAAGATAATCAACCTGAGACTCAATGGCACCGCGTGGTCGCCGTGCTAAGATGGTCAACGCGAGACTCAATGGCATCGTGTGGTCGCCGTGCTAAGATGGTCAACGCGAGACTCAATGGCACCGTGTGGTCGCCGTGCTAAGATGGTCAACGCGAGACTCAATGGCACCGTGTGGTCGCCGTGCTAAGATGGTCAACGGAGACTCAATGGCACGTGTGGTCGCCGTGCTAAGATGGTCAACGCGAGACTCAATGGCACCGTGTGGTCGCCGTGCTAAGACGGTCAACGCGAGACTCAATAGCACCGTGTGGTGGCCGTGCTAAGAGGTCAACGTGAGACTCACTGGACCGTGTGGTCGCCGTGAAAAATTCAACGCGAGACTAAATGGCACCGTGTGGTGGCCGTGCTAAGACGGTCAACGTGAGACTCACTGGCACCGTGTGGTCGCCGTGCTAAGATGGTCAACGCGAGACTCACTGGCACCGTGTGGTCGCCGTCGATGGTCAACGTGAGACTCACTGGCACCGTGTGGTGGCCGTGCTAAGATGGTCAACGCGAGACTCAATGGCACCGTGTGGTGGCCGTGCTAAGATGGTCAACGTGAGACTCACTGGCACCGTGTGGTGGCCGTGCTAAGATGGTCAACGTGAGACTCACTGGCACCGTGTGGTGGCCGTGCTAAGATGGTCAACGTGAGACTCACTGGCACCGTGTGGTGGCCGTGCTAAGATGGTCAACGCGAGACTCAATGGCACCGTGTGGTCGCCGTGCTAAGATGGTCAACGTGAGACTCACTGGCACCGTGTGGTCGCCGTGCTAAGATGGTCAACGCGAGACTCAATGGCACCGTGTGGTCGCCGTGCTAAGATGGTCAACGGAGACTCACTGGCACCGTGTGGTGGCCGTGCTAAGATGGTCAACGCGAGACTCACTGGCACCGTGTGGTGGCCGTGCTAAGATGGTCAACGCGAGACTCAATGGCACCGTGTGGTCGCCGTGCTAAGATGGTCAACCCAGACTCAATGGCACCGTGTGTCGCCGTGCTAAGATGGTCAACGCGAGACTCACTGGCACCGTGTGGTCGCCGTGCTAAGATGGTCAACGCGAGACTCACTGGCACCGTGTGGTCGCCGTGCTAAGATGGTCAACGCGAGACTCAATGGCACCGTGTGGTCGCCGTGCTAAGTTTCAACGTGAGACCACTGGCACCGTGTGGTCGCCGTGCTAAGATGGTCAACGCGAGACTCAATGGCACCGTGTGGTCGCCGTGCTAAGATGGTCAACGCGAGACTCAATGGCACCGTGTGGTCGCCGTGCTAAGATGGTCAACGCGAGACTCACTGGCACCGTGTGGTGGCCTGCTAAACCGTGAGACTCAATGGCACCGTGTGGTCGCCGTGCTAAGATGGTCAACGCGAGACTCATGGCCCCGTGTGGTCGCCGTGCTAAGTTTAAACCCGGAGACTCAATGGCACCGTGTGGTGGCCGTGCTAAGATGGTCAACGCGAGACTCAATGGCACCGTGTGGTCGCCGTGCTAAGAGGGTCAACGCGAGACTCACTGGCACCGTGTGGTCGCCGTGCTAAGATGGTCAACGGAGACTCAATGGCACCGTGTGGTCGCCGTGCTAAGATGGTCAACGCGAGACTCAATGGCACCGTGTGGTCGCCGTGCTAAGATGGTCAACGCGAGACTCACTGGCACCGTGTGGTCGCCGTGCTAAGATGGTCAACGTGAGACTCAATGGCACCGTGTGGTGGCCGTGCTAAGATGGTCAACGCGAGACTCAATGGCACCGTGTGGTCCCCTTAGATGGTCAACGTGAGACTCACTGGCACCGTGTGGTCGCCGTGCTAAGATGGTCAACGTGAGACTCAATGGCACCGTGTGGTCGCCGTGCTAAGAGGTCAACGCGAGACTCACTGGCACCGTGTGGTCGCCGTGCTAAGACGGTCAACGCGAGACTCAATGGCACGTGTGGCCCCTAAAGACGGTCAACGCGAGACTCACTGGCACCGTGTGGTGGCCGTGCTAAGACGGTCAACGCGAGACTCAATGGCACCGTGTGGTGGCCGTGATAAGACGGTCAACGCGAGACTCAATGGCACCGTGTGGTCGCCGTGATAAGACGGTCAACGCGAGACTCACTGGCACCGTGTGGTGGCCGTGCTAAGACGGTCAACGCGAGACTCAATGGCACCGTGTGGTCGCCGTGCTAAGGGTCAACGCGAGACTCAATGGCACCGTGTGGTGGCCGTGCTAAGACGGTCAACGCGAGACTCATGGCACCGTGTGGTGGCCGTGCTAAGACGGTCAACCGAGACTCAATGGCACCGTGTGGTCGCCGTGATAAGACGGTCAACGTGAGACTCAATGGCACCGTGTGGTCGCCGTGATAAGATGGTCAACGTGAGACTCAATGGCACCGTGTGGTCGCCGTGATAAGACGGTCAACGCGAGACTCAGTGGCACCGTGTGGTCGCCGTGCTAAGATGGTCAACGTGAGACTCAATGGCACCGTGTGGTCGCCGTGTAAAGGTCAACGGAGACTCAATGGCACCGTGTGGTCGCCGTGCTAAGATGGTCAACGCGAGACTAAATGGCACCGTGTGGTGGCCGTGTAAGATGGTCACGGAGACTCAATGGCACCGTGTGGTGGCCGTGTAAGATGGTCACGCGAGACTCAATGGCACCGTGTGGTCGCCGTGCTAAGAGGTCAACGCGAGACCCCGGGGTGTGGTCGCCGTGCTAAGATGGTCAACGCGAGACTCAATGGCACCGTGTGGTCGCCGTGCTAAGACGGTCAACGTGAGACTCAATGGCACCGTGTGGTCGCCGTGCTAAGATGGTCAACGCTAGACTCAATGGCACCGTGTGGTCGCCGTGAAACGGTCAACGTGAGACTCAATGGCACCGTGTGATCGCCGTGCTAAGATGGTCAACGCGAGACTCAATGGCACCGTGTGGTCGCCGTGCTAAGATGGTCAACGCGAGACTCAATGGCACCGTGTGGTCGCCGTGCTAAGATGGTCAACGCGAGACTCAATGGCACCGTGTGGTCGCCGTGATAAGATGGTCAACGCGAGACTCACTGGCACCGTGTGGTCGCCGTGCTAAGATGGTCAACGCGAGACTCATCCCCGTGTGGTCGCCGTGCTAAGACGGTCACGCGAGACTCAATCCCGGGGCCCGTGCTAAGACGGTCAACGTGAGACTCAATGGCACCGTGTGGTCGCCGTGCTAAGATGGTCAACGCGAGACTCAATGGCACCGTGTGGTCGCCGTGCTAAGATGGTCAACGCGAGACTCAATGGCACCGTGTGGTCGCCGTGCTAAGATGGTCAACGTGAGACTCAATGGCACGTGTGGTGGCCGTGCTAAGATGGTCAACGCGAGACTCAATGGCACCGTGTGGCGCCGTGCTAAGATGGTCAACGCGAGCTCAATGGCACCGTGTGGTCGCCGTGCTAAGATCCAACCGGACTCAATGGCACCGTGTGGTCGCCGTGCTAATACGGTCAACGTGAGACTCAATGGCACCGTGTGGTCGCCGTGCTAAGATGGTCAACGCGAGACTCACTGGCACCGTGTGGTCGCCGTGCTAAGATGGTCAACGCGAGACTCAATGGCACCGTGTGGTCGCCGTGCTAAGATGGTCAACGTGAGACTCAATGGCACCGTGTGGTCGCCGGCTTAAGATGGTCAACGGAGACTCAATGGCACCGTGTGGTCGCCGTGATAAGACGGTCAACGCGAGACTCAATGGCACCGTGTGATCGCCGTGCTAATACGGTCAACGTGAGACTCAATGGCACCGTGTGATCGCCGTGCTAAGATGGTCAACGCGAGACTCAATGGCACCGTGTGGTCGCCGTGCTAAGATGGTCAACGCGAGACTCAATGGCACCGTGTGGTCGCCGTGCTAAGATGGTCAACGCGAGACTCACTGGCACCGTGTGGTGGCCGTGCTAAGATGGTCAACGTGAGACTCAATGGCACCGTGTGGTCGCCGTGCTAAGATGGTCAACGCGAGACTCACTGGCACCGTGTGGTCGCCGTGCTAAGATGGTCAACGTGAGACTCAATGGCACCGTGTGGTGGCCGTGCTAAGATGGTCAACGCGAGACTCAATGGCACCGTGTGGTCGCCGTGCTAAGATGGTCAACGCGAGACTCACTGGCACCGTGTGGTCGCCGTGCTAAGATGGTCAACGGAAAAAGGCCCCGTGTGGTGGCCGTGCTAAGATGGTCAACGCGAGACTCAATGGCACCGTGTGGTCGCCGTGCTAAGATGGTCAACGCGAGACTCACTGGCACCGTGTGGTCGCCGTGCTAAGATGGCCAACGTGAGACTCAATGGCACCGTGTGGTGGCCGTGCTAAGATGGTCAACGCGAGACTCAATGGCACCGTGTGGTCGCCGTGCTACGATGGTCAACGCGAGACTCACTGGCACCGTGTGGTCGCCGTGCTAAGATGGTCAACGGAGACTCAATGGCACCGTGTGGTCGCCGTGCTAAGATGGTCAACGCGAGACTCACTGGCACCGTGTGGTCGCCGTGATAAGACGGTCAACGCGAGACTCAATGGCATCGTGTGGTCGCCGTGATAAGACGGTCAACGCGAGACTCACTGGCACCGTGTGGTGGCCGTGCTAAGACGGTCAACGCGAGACTCAATGGCACCGTGTGGTGGCCGTGCTAAGACGGTCAACGCGAGACTCAATGGCACTGTGTGGTCGCCGTGATAAGACGGTCAACGCGAGACTCACTGGCACCGTGTGGTGGCCGTGCTAAGACGGTCAACGCGAGACTCAATGGCACCGTGTGGTCGCCGTGCTAAGATGGTCAACGCTAGACTCAATGGCACCGTGTGGTGGCCGTGCTAAGACGGTCAACGCGAGACTCACTGGCACCGTGTGGTGGCCGTGCTAAGACGGTCAACGCGAGACTCAATGGCACTGTGTGGTCGCCGTGATAAGACGGTCAACGCGAGACTCAATGGCACCGTGTGGTGGCCGTGATAAGATGGTCAACGTGAGACTCAATGGCACCGTGTGGTCGCCGTGATAAGACGGTCAACGTGAGACTCACTGGCACCGTGTGGTCGCCGTGCTAAGATGGTCAACGTGAGACTCAATGGCACCGTGTGGTCGCCGTGCTAATACGGTCAACGTGAGACTCAATGGCACCGTGTGATCGCCGTGCTAAGATGGTCAACGCGAGACTCAATGGCACCGTGTGGTGGCCGTGATAAGATGGTAAAATCGGGGGGGGGAAAGACCCCAATTGGCACCGTGTGGTCGCCGTGCTAAGATGGTCAACGCGAGACTCAATGGCACCGTGTGGTCGCCGTGCTAAGATGGTCATCGCGAGACTCAATGGCACCGTGTGGTCGCCGTGCTAAGACGGTCAACGTGAGACTCAATGGCACCGTGTGGTCGCCGTGCTAAGATGGTCAACGCGAGACTCAATGGCACCGTGTGGTCGCCGTGCTAATACGGTCAACGTGAGACTCAATGGCACCGTGTGATCGCCGTGCTAAGATGGTCAACGCGAGACT
>JAODUO010000867.1:390000-420000 GCA_025642075.2 Ridgeia piscesae | reverse complement strand
CACGTACACGTACACGTACACGTACACGTACACGTACACGTACACGTACACGTACACGTACACGTACACGTACGCGCGCACACACACACCCACACACACACCCACACCCACACCCACACCCACACCCACACCCACACCCACACCCACACACACACACACACACACACACACACGCACGACACACACACACACACACACACACACACACACACTGTTTAATGACTTACACAATTAAACAAACGTCTCGATTGTGTACTAAGCCTTGGTAGGTTGCAGGCCCAGTCGTGGTGATCTCTTCGTTCCGCGAGTAACCCGTTTAGTTCAACTCATGCATTGTTGTCCCTTTCGGTTTAAGTGTTTTCTAATTGTTATTTTCTCTTACATTTCATAATTCTAGAACAGTTATTTGGATATGGTTAGAATCATTATTACATATGTCAATAGAAGCGTTATAATGTTTATAGGGATATAATATTATGATTATCTAATATCTGACACTTGCCAAAGTGCTGATATATTAAGCCACTTGATAATATTGTAATGTATATATCGATGTAAGCTATAGGACAGCAGTGGCACTGTTGTTTTTCTTTTCTAAATATTTTTTTTACAACCGGATAATAATGACATATTTTATAATGTCCAATATCATAGCGCCATAACTGACATACATACTTATTTACGTTCACACATGGTTACTTCCTTACGTCATCCACCACACATGGTTACTTCCTTATGTCATCTACCACACATGGTTACTTCCTTACGTCATCTACCACACATGGTTACTTCCTTATGTCATCTACCACACATGGTTACTTCCGTACGACATCTACCACACATGGTTACTTCCTTACGTCATCTACCACACATGGTTACTTCCTTACGTCATCTACCACACATGGTTACTTCCTTACGTCATCCACCACACATGGTTACTTCCTTACGTCATCCACCACACATGGTTACTTCCTTACGTCATCTACCACACATGGTTACTTCCTTACGTCATCTACCACACATGGTTACTTCCTTACGTCATCTACCACACATGGTTACTTCCTTACGTCATCCACCACACATGGTTACTTCCTTACGTCATCCACCACACATGGTTACTTCCTTACGTCATCTACCACACATGGTTACTTCCGTACGTCATCTACCACACATGGTTACTTCCTTACGTCATCTACCACACATGGTTACTTCCGTACGTCATCTACCACACATGGTTACTTCCTTACGTCATCTACCACACATGGTTACTTCCTTACGTCATCTACCACACATGGTTACTTCCTTACGTCATCCACCACACATGGTTACTTCCTTACGTCATCCACCACACATGGTTACTTCCTTACGTCATCTACCACACATGGTTACTTCCTTACGTCATCTACCACACATGGTTACTTCCTTACGTCATCTACCACACATGGTTACTTCCTTACGTCATCCACCACACATGGTTACTTCCGTACGTCATCTACCACACATGGTTACTTCCGTACGTCATCTACCACACATGGTTACTTCCTTACGTCATCTACCACACATGGTTACTTCCGTACGTCATCTACCACACATGGTTACTTCCTTACGTCATCTACCACACATGGTTACTTCCGTACGTCATCTACCACACATGGTTACTTCCGTACGTCATCTACCACACATGGTTACTTCCTTACGTCATCTACCACACATGGTTACTTCCGTACGTCATCTACCACACATGGTTACTTCCTTACGTCATCTACCACACATGGTTACTTCCTTACGTCATCTACCACACATGGTTACTTCCGTACGTCATCTACCACACATGGTTACTTCCTTACGTCATCTACCACACATGGTTACTTCCGTACGTCATCTACCACACATGGTTACTTCCGTACGTCATCTACCACACATGGTTACTTCCTTACGTCATCTACCACACATGGTTACTTCCGTACGTCATCTACCACACATGGTTACTTCCTTACGTCATCTACCACACATGGTTACTTCCTTACGTCATCTACCACACATGGTTACTTCCTTACGTCATCCACCACACATGGTTACTTCCTTACGTCATCCACCACACATGGTTACTTCCTTACGTCATCTACCACACATGGTTACTTCCTTACGTCATCTACCACACATGGTTACTTCCTTACGTCATCTACCACACATGGTTACTTCCGTACGTCATCTACCACACATGGTTACTTCCGTACGTCATCTACCACACATGGTTACTTCCTTACGTCATCTACCACACATGGTTACTTCCGTACGTCATCTACCACACATGGTTACTTCCTTACGTCATCTACCACACATGGTTACTTCCGTACGTCATCTACCACACATGGTTACTTCCGTACGTCATCTACCACACATGGTTACTTCCTTACGTCATCTACCACACATGGTTACTTCCGTACGTCATCTACCACACATGGTTACTTCCTTACGTCATCTACCATACATGGTTACTTCCTTACGTCATCTACCACACATGGTTACTTCCGTACGTCATCTACCACACATGGTTACTTCCTTACGTCATCTACCACACATGGTTACTTCCGTACGTCATCTACCACACATGGTTACTTCCGTACGTCATCTACCACACATGGTTACTTCCTTACGTCATCTACCACACATGGTTACTTCCGTACGTCATCTACCACACATGGTTACTTCCTTACGTCATCTACCACACATGGTTACTTCCTTACGTCATCTACCACACATGGTTACTTCCTTACGTCATCCACCACACATGGTTACTTCCTTACGTCATCCACCACACATGGTTACTTCCTTACGTCATCTACCACACATGGTTACTTCCGTACGTCATCTACCACACATGGTTACTTCCTTACGTCATCTACCATACATGGTTACTTCCTTACGTCATCTACCACACATGGTTACTTCCGTACGTCATCTACCACACATGGTTACTTCCTTACGTCATCTACCACACATGGTTACTTCCGTACGTCATCTACCACACATGGTTACTTCCGTATGTCATCTACCACACATGGTTACTTCCTTACGTCATCTACCACACATGGTTACTTCCGTACGTCATCTACCACACATGGTTACTTCCTTACGTCATCTACCACACATGGTTACTTCCTTACGTCATCTACCACACATGGTTACTTCCTTACGTCATCCACCACACATGGTTACTTCCTTACGTCATCCACCACACATGGTTACTTCCTTACGTCATCTACCACACATGGTTACTTCCTTACGTGATCTACCACACATGGTTACTTCCTTACGTCATCTACCACACATGGTTACTTCCTTACGTCATCCACCACACATGGTTACTTCCTTACGTCATCCACCACACATGGTTACTTCCTTACGTCATCTACCACACATGGTTACTTCCGTACGTCATCCACCACACATGGTTACTTCCTTACGTCATCTACCACACATGGTTACTTCCTTACGTCATCCACCACACATGGTTACTTCCTTACGTCATCTACCACACATGGTTACTTCCGTACGTCATCTACCACACATGGTTACTTCCTTACGTCATCTACCACACATGGTTACTTCCGTACTTCATCTACCACACATGGTTACTTCCTTACGTCATCTACCACACATGGTTACTTCCTTACGTCATCTACCACACATGGTTACTTCCTTACGTCATCCACCACACATGGTTACTTCCTTATGTCATCCACCACACATGGTTACTTCCTTACGTCATCCACCACACATGGTTACTTCCTTACGTCATCCACCACACATGGTTACTTCCTTACGTCATCCACTTAATGTTAATAGAAATGACATGACGAGTGACATGACGAGTGACATGACGAGTCTTTCCCACTGGTGTATGTTCGACATTGTGGCAGCCAGACACATTCGACTGAGACCAGTGTCCCTCTCTCAGTGGTCTCACTCAGGACCATGTCTGGGAGGTCTCTTCTACGAGGTCCTTGCGATTCCCAGGGGAGAAGTTAGTTTCCTGGTGTCTCTTCTCGTGCGCTGTGACGTAGTCGTCGTGTCCGTTGTTACATAAAATAAGTTTGTGTTTCATAGCGAAAATATTCACTGCCGTGTTATCGATGACACTATTCCCATGACACACCAGTGACAATGTCCCGCCTGTGGGTCATGGTGTTGACAATTCCAGGTATTCAAGATCATAGTTAAAGACAAAAAAATATTTTAGGGATCACTGTTAAAGATTACATTTATTTGAAAGTGCAAAATACGGGTTTCAAACATCTTAATATAGTTAGTGAAATGATCTCCTCTGGTGTTGTCGCAGTTGAGAGTTTTACCTATTGTTTGAGTCAGTGGCCGCGCAAGTCACGACCAGGTAAGACAAATGATCCAACGTTTGCTCTACATTTTATTGTGGCCTGTTTTTAATTTTTAAGTATGTACAAAAAACTCCATTCTGGATACCAGTGTTTATTTAAAGTTTAATATTTTTGTTATTATTATTATTTTAATATATCTTGCTGGGTGTTTTTGCGTGTTAATGTACCTTGGAAAATTATCCAACTGCTGTCCAAACCTGGGCTTTTCTACTCTTGCTGTCACGTTCAGGAGCCGATGTGTCAACGTATTCTGTTTTCTCTAACCTAACTGCCACCCGCCTAAGGTATATTGATGAGGATTTGTAGTTTGATTGATTCCCATGTACTTGGATTTGTTTGGATTGGCGATTTTAACACTATGATACGGTGTCGCGCTTACATTTTTCCGTCGTTAAAAACGTTCCGATTGACATTTCTGCGCATGCGCAATAAATGTAAAATCATCAATGTCCAGCGAAACGACAAAGCATTTTCGGTATAAATGCCGCGAGCTGTTAGTTAACTTTCCTGTGATGATTACTGTGAAGAGTGTCTTAAAATGTCGTTCAATGCAGTAAAATATAACGTTTTTTTTAATAAATCACTGTCGCGGATTATGGCGCACTACTGTCACGTGATTTACGCTTGCTATCAAAATATGCCTCAACACTTGTTTGCCTCGTGTTAATTTGCGGCAAATAACTTTGCTGAGAGATTACACACATCCTAACGAACAACCCTTAGTATTTATACCATAAATGCTTTGATGATTTTACATATATCGCGCATGCGCAGAAACGTCAATCGGAACGTTTATAACGCCGGAAAAATGTAAGCGCTACAACGGTACAAAATATCAATGCAGGTGTGCATACTGTACCGACAACGTATCTGGCTAAAGTGGATCTCGGGTGGCTTCGTTGGCCTCTCGTGAACCTGTTTTAGCTTCATGGCCTCAGATCAATTGTCAATGTTAATATGCAATGTAATGCAAATGTAATAGACACACTTCATGTCTAATACATATCTGAGTTGTCATGGCTTTCAACGCGAACAATAAAATAAAATAACCTTTCGAAGAAAAATTCTAACATTATAATAAGAGAAGTGGGAAAATTGTGCTTTTGATGTAACCTATTTGAAATTGGCATAGGATTTTCCGACCAATGTTCACACGTGGCGATTTGTAAGTACCGTACATGTAGCTGTATAATTATTTATAATACAATAACACCCAAAAGACGAGGCCGCCAGGGTGGTTAGTTTGTATCATTTGGTGTGTGTTCGTAAACGACTTATGTCAATTTATGATCGGGAAAACTTCCTACAGTGACCAAATTGGGGTGACGCTGATTTTAGTATATCTTTGATAGGTCCAATGTTCCGCTCAAGACCACAGTTGGCGTTGAATTACTTTGAGACTTTGCGAGTAAGCGACGACTGTTATCTCGTCTGTTAAGAAAGCAAAGCAAGTTTTCTGGTCAGAACTAAGTTACTTCAAATGGTCTAATGCAGGACAGCGAAAACACTTTAGATCCGAAGTGATAGGGCAAATGGCACATCTTTTCAATGCGTATCCTAGGACGTGTTTGTAGTGTTTTCGCTGTCCCACTTTAGAACATTTGAAGCAACGTAGTTCTAGACTGAACATTTGCTTTTCCTTCTTAACAAAGATACGCAGTCCATCTCAATTATCGTTGCATGTTGACTGCGTCGCTGCCTGTCATCTGCGCGTCATCCAACCACTGCTAGTTGTTCTTCTGTCTTGCCAAAAACATCCGCATTGTCTTTAGTCAGCCGTGTTGGTGTTGCTGCTTTGATACCTTTATACGTTTGTGTGAAGTATATGGCCCCGCTCCATTTGGATGTGTGTGTGGGACATGCGACAACTAGGTTTGTATATTATCAGATGTCTCCATTGTCAGCGATGCAGTCTCGTGAGATTTGGACGAGAGAGAGAGGGGGAGGAGGAGAGAGAGAGAGAGGGAGAGGAGAGAGAGAGAGGGAGGAGGGGGGAGGAGAGAGAGAGAGAGAGAGAGAGAGAGAGAAGAGAGAGAGAGAGAGAGAGAGAGAGAGAGAGAGAGAGAGAGAGAGAGAGAGAGAGAGAGAAGAGAGAGAGAGAGAGAGAGAGAGAGAGACAGAGACAGAGACAGAGACAGAGACAGAGACAGAGACAGAGACAGAGACAGAGACAGAGACAGAGACAGAGACAGAGACAGACAGACAGACAGACAGACAGACAGACAGACAAACCGACCAGAACTGCACCATGTATTTGCATCATAGGCCTACATCAGATTCAACATACTTCCGTACATCTGTATTAGCAATATCCAATGGTACAGTACTAGTTCTAACGATAGTGTCATCACCCCATCGTCTTCTGTTTCTATTTTATAATTGGACAATCCGGACTGGGTATCGCGCCAATGACGTTGGCCGCGCCTAGTAATTGTTGGCATTTTGCGGCGTCCTTTGTATTCACTGGCGCTTCTAAGGTGTTTCATTTAGTTAATGTGTGAGGAAAAAGACGTTCTATACTCTTCAGTGTTGGCTCTATTCATTTCTGTAAGAATGATTTGAATCGATATGTTAATTCCAGATACGGGCGCAGTCGCTTTTAAGCGGCTTCATTTGAATTCGTTTCTGGCTTGTCCGCTCATCATTGACATTCATAAACCCAGCAGCATTACGCCAACGCTTATTCAGATAAGTCTACTCGATATCTTGCATTGCAATAATCTTGGATGTATTTCAAGTGCAGATGTACTTGCCAGCTACAGTCAATAACAGAACAGTAGCGCCATCAAGCGGTCATGTAAACAGTTACTTTGTGGCGTATTCGAAGTATTGATGCTAAATGAAAAACTATCGCGTTCACTTAGAACGATTCTGAATTGTAACATGTACATCAATAAACGATCACAAAAACGTATAACATTGCCCGTAGTTTCATTTATTCAAGTAAAAGCAAAACAATGATGTGTACATCGGAATTCGGATAAAACAGATGAGAAGATTGATTTCGACGCGACCGTATGATGCCGCAGAATTTAGCGAGTATTCAAAACACACACGTACCCCCGTTGGAGACATATGCATGCAGTGACATCGTATTTCTTTTAACTTGTACTGTACTAAGAATTACATTGTCATACTGATTAGATGTCATGTTTCTATTAACAACGGTGCCTACACGACACGCACGCCTAGTGATATGCCTAAATTGTTCTTGTACATAGCAGTCTAAACCTCTGTTGTGACGTCTCTTGCAGCTTGCTGATGGCGAACAGCCCCACGTGACTAGATGGTGGCGAAGTCGGCGCGGTGACGTCAGATAGCAACGGTGCGGTGACGTCAGATGACAATGGCGCGTTGACGTTAGATAGCAAAATCGCCGTTCGATCGTGCTTTCTCGATGCTCATAAACACCCTCGGAACCGTGCTGAAGCATAACGAATATACTCATTCATTAACTGGTCATCTACGGCAGAATCTATGTAACGCGTGCCCACTTTCCCTTTGTCAACACACTCGATTGTCGTCTAACATGGAAGGTTTGACTCGGCAGTAAAATATATTTTACTATGTGATTACGGGTCAGTATGTCGACAGCAACTATAGATACCAGAATCGATAATCATCGTGATTTCGGGCTATATAACGACACCGTTGCTGTTCTAAAGACAGCCAACGGCCAATGCCGCTATAGATAGTGCAGTTAAAACCGCTATACACCCATTCAACTGTTTTGCTCCTCGCTTTTCTTACTAATTAAAAAAAAACAGAGGTATAAAATACACCCCAATGATACATGTTATTTTTTCTTAAATTATTAGAAACACAGCGGACTCTTTCGATTTTGGTTTCGACTGGATCCGGTCGAAACGATGTTCGAAACCGAGGAATGAACGTAGACCTTTAAGCAAAAACACAAGTAAATAGAAGATGGACCGAATGTTATTATACCATACATTTCGACGACACGGTTGATTAATCAGGTTTTTTTAAGACGAATGCATAAAATAACACTGTGGTCACTTTAAGATGACTTACCACAAAGAAAAAACGGCAGTTCAATCTACATGAGTATTTTATGCTTCGTCGGTCTCGTTGTCCTCGGGCTCGCCAACAGCTTCGACTGCAGACTCTGCAACAAACACCGGAAAATGTGGATATTTGTGACATTTAGTGCAATAGCAAAACTATCCTTCCTTTGTATGGCAACCCACTTATAGGTTAGTCGCTCAGTTTGGCTGCAAGAGAAATAGTGTCGAATTATTGTCTGAATTGAACGCTCGTGATCTCGCGCTAGATGTGGCCCGTGCACAGAAAATGTGGGAATTGTGTTTGACATAACCTGCCCAGGGTGAGACCCGCCCACAAATGTTGCAATATACGTGACCACGTCAGTGAGTGTGACAAGCAGAATGTCCACCTGCTCAGACGGGCGGTCTGAAAATGAAATTGTCCAACGCAGACGGACGGTTGAATAACAAGGACGTCCAAAACAGACGGACGGTTGAATAACAAAGACGTCCAAAGCAGACGGACGGTTTGAAACCTAAGATATCCAAGTAGACGGAAACGAAGTGCGGCCCTAACAACGAGACAAAGAAGAATGTTTGTCTATGTTTTTCTTCAAATTATATTTTGCATTTCGTTGATAATGATAGATACTATCGGAATGCAATTTTATAAGCAGGCAAACTAAATGAACAGACCAAAACTATTATAAAAAAGTTAATTATAGTAATAATGATACATTTTATGTTTGAATATGCACGTGAAACGTATGTGTGACTTTCAATGTTTTTTATTTTGCATTACCTAAAATAATGTTTAACATGATTGGGTAATCCTTATAGACTATATGGATATTAATCTTGTTTTATTACGTCGGGCATGTTTCAAAGTGGAAATGGTACATTGTGTCTAAGATATTTATTTGCGAATTCGTGTTAGGTTTTGTAAGTATATATTTTATCATTGATTCAAGTAAATTCCGCGCGTGCGTGCATGCGTGCGTGCGTGCGTGCGTGCGTGCGTGCGTGCGTCCGTGTGTGTGTGTTTGTGTTGTGTGTGTGTTTGTGTGTGTGTTTGTGTGTGTGTTTGTGTGTGTGTGTGTGTGTGTGTGTGTGTGTGTGTGTTGTGTGTGTATGTGTGTGTGTGTGTGTGTGTGTGTGTGTGTGTGTGTGTGTGTGTGTGTGTGTGTGTGTGTGTGTGTGTGTGTGTGTTTGTGTAAAATAAAATTTTGTTGTTATTATTTAACGTTATCAACATTTGATTTGAACACGGAATTTTGTATGGTTATAGAGTGCCTCTGTGTGTGAAATATATTCATGTTCACACAATAATTGTGAAGAAATGTACTATTCCAATAAATATCCTCATGTATCAATGTGCTCTAAATAATTTCAGGCAGAAAGAGATGATAGCGAATATTTAATGTGTCGATTGTTTTAATATTTTGAAAAAACACAAATCATTTTGGAACCAATGTTTGCTTTTTTGTTAACAGATTTTTCCTCTTCCAAATTTTGAAATTATTAAACGTAACAACTTGAATTTCTGAACATGCTGGTAATTTATGTTGCTACAAACAAAAACATTCAACCGTAGACCAAGTCGTTCTAACAATGACAACGTTCTAACAATTGGACAGTATGACAACAAAGATGTTTAACCGGGCAGTACTTCGGACCTCCTGAAAATGAGAACGTCATGCCGCTCAGACGGATACCTTGGCAATAAGCACATCCAACTGCGCTGACGAACAATCTATATAACCCGCTCTGACAGACGTTTAATAATGAAGCCGTCTAATGGAGGAGGGCAGTTTAACGAGGACATCCAACCGCGATACTCTGTCTGACAACGAGGACGCTCATCCGAAGAGACGGAAGGTATCCCGCTATGGAAATGCAATCCTGTTGTCTGACGCAGACAGCTAGTTTTTTGTTACTGTTGTATATGTTACGTTGTGAAACCAACTTACTTACTTAGTTACTTACTTACTAGTTACCTAAGACAAGAAGGACGTCAGATTTAACAGATGGACGGTCTGTCAGAGTACATCCAAAGAAAAGACTGATGATCTACTGGAGTACATCCAACCGAAAACGCTGACGATCTAACAGAGTTCATCCAACCGAACAAAATGAGTATCTAACAGAGTTCATCCAACCGAACAGACTGAGTATCTAACAGAGTTCATCCAACCGAACAGACTGAGTATCTAATAGAGTTCATCCAACCGAACAGACTGGGGATCTAACAGAGTTCATCCAACCGAACAGACTGAGTATCTAACAGAGTTCATCCAACCGAACAGACTGAGTATCTAACAGAGTTCATCCAACCGAACAGACTGAGGATCTAACAGAGTTCATCCAACCGAACAGACTGAGGATCTAACAGAGTTCATCCAACCGAACAGCCTGAGGATCTAACAGAGTTCATCCAACCGAACAGACTTACGGTCTACCAGAATAAGTCCTACAGAAAAGTCGGACGGACTAACAGAGTTCGTCCAATGAACAGATGGTATAAGAGCAAGGATGTCCAACGAGAACGAATAAAGTCTGGCGTAACAGGGTAGAAAATGCAGAAGAACAAAAAGCAATGTTCTTACACTTTTCTTCCTTACAATGATAATGTAAATGTAAACTGCATACCATATATTCGCCAAAATTAATTATGTACAACGATTTCTATGATTTCTATATATTTCTAATGACGCCGTTACTAATACATAACACAAAACGATGACACTACAATTCACTTACCGAAGTCATTGTGTAGTTTTTCATCCAGGTCAAGGGATTTTTTCGTGAGTCCACCGAAAGCGCTTTGATGCCCGATTGTATCGAATGCTCGCTTCTTTAGTCCACCGAAAGCGCTTTGATGCCCGATTGTATCAAATGCTCGCTTCTTTAGTCCACCGAAAGCGCTTTGATGTCCAATTGAATCAAATGCTCTCTTCTTTAATCCACCGAAAGCGCTTTGATGCCCAATTGAATCAAATGCTCTCTTCTTTAATCCGCCGAAAGCGCTTTGATGTCCAATTGTATCAAATGCTCTCTTCTTTAATCCTCCGAAAGCGCTTTGATGCCCAATTGTATCAAATGCTCTCTTCTTTAATCCGCCGAAAGCGCTTTGATGCCCAATTGAATCAAATGCTCTCTTCTTTAATCCGCCGAAAGCGCTTTGATGTCCAATTGAATCAAATGCTCTCTTCTTTAATCCGCCGAAAGCGCTTTGATGTCCAATTGAATCAAATGCTCTCTTCTTTAATCCTCCGAAAGCGCTTTGATGCCCGATTGTGTCAAACGCTCTTTTCTTTAATCCACCGAACGCACTCTGATGCCCAATTGAGTCGAACGCTCTTTTGTTTAATCCGCCGAATGCACTCTGATGCCCAATTGAGTCGAACGCTCTTTTCTTTAATCCGCCGAATGCACTCTGATGCCCAATTGAGTCGAACGCTCTTTTCTTTAATCCTCCGAACGCACTCTGATGCCCAATTGTGTCAAATGCTCTTTTCTTTAGTCCGCCGAATGCACTCTGATGCCCGATTGTATCAAATGCCCGTTTCTTAAATCCACCGAACGAACTATAATGCCCTATGTTATCAAAGGCTCTCTTCTTAAGTCCACCGAAAGCGCTCGAATGCCCGATTGTGTCAAATGCCCTCTTTAAACCATCAAAGGCACTATGATGCCCAATGCTATCGAATGCCCTCTTCTCAAGTTGATTCTTTGGATCACCGAAAGCGATATCAAACGCTTTCTGAATTTCTTTTGTTGCTCTCTTGTAAGCCGAAAATCGTCGGTCGTAGCGCCTTTGGGTAAGGTCAGAACTGAACATGCTGGAGTGGCCGATTCTGTCGAAGGCCCTCCTCTTCTTCTCGCCGGCGGTTGCCGGTTTGCTCTGGACCTCATTAGGCATCGCCGATCGTTTTAGATTTGCGAAAGCGCTGCCGTATCCGATCTTATCGAACGCCCGTTTTGAATCGAAGGAACTGACAGCGTCCAGGTCTCGGTCCGGGTGGATGTAGGTTCCGCCAAGAGAGTCGAGTTGACGCAGCGCCGTCTGCCGATCAACGTCTTGCAACAGAGCGGCATCTAGCGAATCGATCTGATTTTCATCAAATGGCGCCGGGCGTTGGTCCTGCGAACAAACGAGAGGTGTGTACTGTGACTGGTCGAGGAAATGCGTGTACACATCACGTGATATATTCAGGCGTAAAGTATGTAACTGCCATCAAAGCTGTCATGGCATTGCGAAAAAACACATATTTCAATAAAAATAAAGGTGATTTCTTATAAAGCATGACATATAATGACACAAAGAGATTATTGCTTCAACCTTGGAAGGCCTCCTTCGAAACCTATCTCGAAGTGTCTGGAAAGAAATCACAGCCTCACCGTATTTAGCATAAGACGTCAAGTTGGATACACAATATCACCACCACTGTCAAGAGTCGACAACTGAATGAACTGGTGCAACGTCGACTGAACTAAATAGTATATGTGCACGCGCACTCGTGCACTATCAAAACGGATCTCGTTATGTAGGTTACTCTCGGAGCTTGGCGAAAGTGAACTGATTAGTGAGTTTACCTGATTAGTGAATTGACTGTATTAGTGAATTGACCGAATTAGCGCGGCTAAATTACTTAGCTGTGACGGAAATAGAACTACGCTGATGTTGCCGTAATTAGAAGTTGCTGTTGTACTGAAATCATAAATAAAACTTTTTTTCTCGATAATATGATTTCCTGAGTATGGTAGATGAAGCCAATACAAGAAATGACCAGTCTCGCTAACTTCAAGCACACTTACGTATAGCAAAGACCACGCTATGTTCCAAGCGCATCGGAACGGGGCTTCTATGAGAGGGGCTTAACTCCCAACTGTAGCAAGGGGCTGAACCCCCAATAGTTTGTGAATTATTTTGAAGTATCCGTGAGCGTCAAGTATTGTGTAACTGGAGGTTCTTATCAAAAACCAGAGTCATCAGCGTTTCGTGGCTGATCCCCAAAAAATGTATCAGTATACTCTGCAAACTGCGGAAATGTCCAAACCCACCCCACCCGACAAAAAGGAAAATCCCTAATACTGCCCCTTCTTCGGAAATCAAGTCCAACAAAAGCGAAGTACTGATGCCCAATCTCCGACTCATCCACCGCCAAATAATCATCCCGTTCCGGCGCATATATGCTACATCGGAAATGAACTGGTGCCGAAAAACATGTATTTTTTAAATAAAATATTTTCAATATATCGATATAATTAGTCCCCAATAGCGTAGCATGTAAGACAAGAGGAGAACACCAGCTTCAAACGCCGTTTTGTTTGCCACGGTCAAATCCGATGGACACGTGGTTGATTACATCACTCGTTCGCCGAGATTGAATAACGTTAGGCGTGATTACAGTATGCGTATGGTCCGGTCAGTCGGTTTGCTATCGATGCCGGACATTAGCGGGAGTTGACGAGCAGAGCAAGTCTGACCGCAGTTAACATCGAACTGACAGCACAAAGGACAGCTACCACGGCATGGTATAGTTACATCGTCTCCGCACCTCCCCTGGATTGCACGTGAAACAATAAGAATGCAAATAACACGTGACAAAAGCCACACAAAAGTTAAACAAACTGGGCGTAACAGCGACTGGGGCTTTAGGCAACCCCGAAGACAAGCCAGTAAAGCAGCAGCCAAATCCTACTCAGACTACCTAAATAATCACATTGGAGAAAGCCTAAAAACAAACCCCAAATAATTCTGATTATTCATTAATCCAAGCAAACGAGAATGCATTAACATCCCTACACAGCAGGCAAATGGCCAAACGATCACAAACGATCAGAACAAAGCAAATACCCTTAACAACCAATTCAGCTCCGTGTTTACTCAAGCAATCTACCCCATCCCCCAGCTAGCTCCATCCATCTACTCAGATAACCCTTTCCGCGAAATTGGGATAAGCAATAATTGAAAAAACCTAAATCAAAATTAAGCTACAGGCCCAGATGAACTACCTGCTCGAGTCTTCAAAGAGATTGCAGTGGAAATAGCCCCATATATTACGCACAATTTTTCAGCAGTCATTACAACACTTCAAAACTTCCAGACGAGCCTGCCAATTACAGACCAGTCCACTAACATGCATCCTCTGCAACGCTATGGAGCACACTATTCTTAGCAATATGTGGAAACACCTACACAAACACAACATCCACCTCAACTTCAAACACGGTTTCCAGTCAAATATCGCAAAATCGCATCCGAAACTGATAGCAACATCCTGATTAAACTACAAACATGGTCCAACAAATGGCAAATGGAGCTTAGCATCTCCAAATGTGTGCATCTCCCAATAACAAAACAAAACCCAGACTACATTCGTATTTCCTTTGTGGTGTGCCACTCTCCACAGTCTCCAGGCACCCATAACTTGCAGTGAACTCATGCACTGAATTAGCCTGAGAGAATCACATCACCGACATAATTTCCAAATCTTCAAACGTTTTAACTTAATGCAAACTTAATGTAAACGAAACTGCCTATACCATGCTAGTCCAACCAAAACTCGAATATGCCTCTCTTATATGGAATCCACACACCAACACCCAAATTAAACGTCTCGAAAAAGTACAGCACTGTGCAGCCAGATTTGTCAAAAAAGACCACCAATAATCTCAACATACGTAATAGCCACCCTGGGATGGCCCACTCTTGAGCAACGCAGAATTATTAAACAAACAATGACATTCTACAAAATAATAAATAACATAATCAATACCACACCACTCGCGGGTCTATTAAAAACGTCAAAGAAACGTGGCCATTACATAGCCACCAGCATCAACACTGCAGTGTTCTCTTTCTACCCCCGAACAATCCGCATCTGGAATATGATTCCACCACATATTACTGAAATAGAAAACCCATAGCTTTTCAAACTGCGATCCTCCCTTTCAAATTGTTTGTGAAACAGACAGACAGACAGACAGACAGACAGACAGACAGACAGACAGACAGACAGACAGACAGACAGACAGACAGACAGACAGACAGACAGACAGACAGACAGACAGACAGACAGACAGACAGACAGACAGACAGACAGACAGACAGACAGACAGACAGACAGACAGACAGACAGACAGACAGACAGACAGACAGACAGAAGACAGACAGACAGACAGACAGACAGACAGACAGACAGACAGACAGACAGACAGACAGACAGACAGACAGACAGACAGACAGACAGACAGACAGACAGACAGACAGACAGACAGACAGACAGACAGACAGACAGACAGACAGACAGACAGACAGACAGACAGACAGACAGACAGACAGACAGACAGACAGACAGACAGACAGACAGACAGACAGACACACACACACACACACACAAACACACACACACACACACACACACACACACACAACATATATATATATATATATATATATATATATATATATATATATATATATATTATATATATGTATAGTATGTATATATATATATATATATATATATATATATATATATATATATATGTTTTGTGTGTGTGAAGTGGTGCGTGTGTGTGTTGTGTGTGTGTGTGTGTGTGTGTGTGTGTGTGCGTGCGTGCGTGCGTGCGTGCGTGCGTGAGTGTGTGTGTGTGCGTGCATGCGTGTGCATGTTACAAAGCGTGCAGTGTATATTAATAGATATAGGTCCTGGCTGTACAAAACAACGACCAGTGAAGTTATCGGTATTGTGCCAACATGTTGACATCCACGGGGGCGTGTAATCACAAAACATTCCACTTCCGTGTATTTTTTGCCTTAAAATCATCACAAACAAACAAACAAAACACAAACAAACAAATAAATAAACACACTACGCAACGCAACGCATGCGCACAAGAAGAACTACAAACTCCTGCATTAGCGCAACTTTGGGCTGTTTGGATGAAACCACCTGAGACCTGAGACTAAACTCTTAATCATTTTCATAATTTCAACTGCGTTACCAGATTGTGTCGAAACAAATTGCACAAGGTTTCATCACGTAGGACTAAACGTTCTATTAACATTACAGCTGTGTAATGAGCAGTCGACAATTAACAACACGAACAAGAGACAAACATAAAAAAATCCAATCTCACAAAGTCAAGCTGTAAACTTCGGCATACGGAAACATATTACAAGACCCATCAAGTACGCACGTTGCAAACACGAATCTAATATTTAGTGTTGACATCTGGAATATGGAGGAAGATTGCTCAGGACAATCAACCCGGACAAATATGCGAGGATACGATCTATAACGGACGACGGCTCTGATTAGAAACTCACGAAACCAGTGCAGTTGTTGACCTTCAATCAAATTATGCAAATCTTTGATTTACTCTCTACTTATACATACATGGAAAAGTTGGGCCGCAGAACGAATATAGAGAACTATTTCCACGCCTCCATATAATGAATGATGGCGTTAATTCGCGTTCAAAACAACCGTCGAAAGAGATTAGTGAGGTTGTTTTGTTAATTGCGGAAGGACGCAGGACAAACATTTCCTCGGCAAACGGACAAAAAGCAATGCGGTTGTAGTGGAACGTTTTGACGAAAGTGTTGGTACATCTTTGTGAGTGCGTTACTGGGTTGACCAAAATCACAGAACAAACAGACCACTATCTATCGAATACACGTGAAGTAGTTTTTACCAATAAACAACGAAGAGCTATTTCTATGACGTAACTAAAAAGTGCATGTATTGTGATTGATTTATTAATTTTGTTACCATTTTATATATTTAATTTTCATTTGTAATACTCCTTTATGTTGTTCTTCGGAGACTTCATATCTTCCGTCCATCGCTCACAAAGACTCGAACTACCACAAGGGAAATATACAGCACTGTCCGGCGGCGCCTCGCCGTGACGTAGGCAGTCAACAACTTCTTTTTTCCGAGCGTCTTGTCATTGTTTATTTTGAACATCCCATTACGGCCGCTCTCCGTATCTGTCCGGCACCGACAAGAAATCATCCGTGCGTGTACGCGCTGACAGCTGGATCGTATCGCGCGCCGTCGCTCTTCGAGTGGCACTAGCGCCGGCGGAGAACCGTCCATCTGTCACGTATACGTGTGACGAGACGACGTCAGCGCGCCCCTTCGAAGCGCCGGCGCTAATCGAGCGGCGAGCGCGTGGGACGAAATTTAATCAGCGGAATTCGTTGGTAATTAGCGCCGTATGGATAACAGGCGGACAATTGAGCGAATCGTCGTGTCGCTGTTTACACCCGCTGTTTACACCGACGTATTGTGTCCGACACCTCCCTTGTCGTTCAACGTTTCAACCGCCGCAAAAACGTTTTCTTTCTAAAAGATGATAATATTATGCGTCTTATCAGCGATGCGTTACTTACTGCTTGCGAGCGACTTTGGAGGCGTTTAGCTGCATGCGAATGATAGATTAGGTTGCTGGACGCATGAATGACTCGATAGACAGTCTCAATCGTTTTCTCGGATGTAAAACGTAACAAGATTCGCTCCTGCTCCGTAAAAACACGCAGGCGGTCATGAAACAGGCATTTGTGTTTATTTGTATCGACTCGCTTCTTTCGGGGCGACTTTTACCTCGTCTAAAGGCAATATTGTCGTGTTAGCAGCGGACAGGAGGGCATTAAGCAAAGCTAACTACGGAGTCGGCGTGGTTTAATCGATTTCATTTTTTAAAAGAACATCAAAGCTGGGTATCGAATTGACGCAACGTCTGCGGTGTCCTTAATGATAGCGTGATTATCGAATTATTGTCGAAATTATTACGCGATGCAGCGAAAACGCGCCCGGCTTCGAAAAAGCCAAAGGTGTTGCGTAGTTAAAGGCGACGCATCCTTGTCAATTTCAACAAACGACACGTGTCGACGTAAAGTCATTATCCGGTGTCCTGGTTTTGCGAACCCAGTGATTAGTGGGACCGAATTATTCAAATCGTCAGAGATAAACGCGATTAGTGTAAATTGTCATCCATTTATGCAGCACATCGACCTGTGATAAGTGGTGATGCCAACACGCCGATATTGGCTGTATTTCTTTCGCGCATGCGCCGCCGGAAGCTCATTCTGATCGGTGAATCCGACTCTGATGACAGTAATGGACAGTCTGATGGTCATCAGCATCGCCTGAGGTAGTGGCCTGGTAATCTGCCTTGAAGGTCGTGAGAGAGTGAGATGGGGAGCGTGGGAGGTGCCGTGGAAGTGACTGCCTCAATCCAGGCTCCGTTGGGTGGCGCCACTGTTAGCCGAAGAAAGAGTGCTTGGTTCAATGTCAAACTATCTGACATTGAAACGATTATGTTTGTTTACCCTAGTGTTGGCACAGTGATTTTTTGTTTCTTTGAACAGGTATATTATTCAGAAACCATTATTATGGCGTTTCCAGACTAAGTAATACTATTTAATAATAATAATAATAATAATAATAAAATACGTACTTATATAGCGCCCGCGCAATTGAAAATTGATATAATAATAATCTCCCGAGCAAGTGTGGCATGTGAGTGGTGTGGCGGGCGCCAGTGTGTGCTTGCTTCCGTGCGTGCGTGCGTGCGTGCGTGCGTGCATGCGTGCGTGACATGCGGATGATGAGTGGAGGTTTGAGTAGTGTTCTCAGGTGATCTGTAATATCGACAACAGTCGGATAACAAGTAGTTGTTTACCAACATGCTGCTGCCGACAGGCCTCGGGACGCGCTATCGAGAGCCAACTGATTGGCACCAACAATCTGGCCGGCTCGTCACTAATCGTCGCATTGATCTGATGTTCTTGTACGTCGATTCAACCACTACATGATCTAGTCTATATTGCCCGTGTAATTGGTTAAGTCCACCGGGACGTATTCCTTGCAGCGCATGATTGCGTCAGTCATATAGCTCCTGGCTACGAACAACCCGGGAGAAAATAACGTCGATTCGTTCGTTCGTTCGTTCGTTCGTTCGTTCGTTCGTTCGTTCGTTCGTTCGTTCGTTCGTTCGTTCGTTCGTTCGTCCGTCCGTCCGTCCGTCCGTCCGTCCGTCCGTCCGTCCGTCCGTCCGTCCGTCCGTCCGTCCGTCCGTCCGTCCGTCCGTCCGTCCGTCCGTCCGTCCGTCCGCCCGCCCGTCCGCCCGCCCGCCCGCCCGTCCGCCCGTCCGCCCGTCCGCCCGTCCGCCCGCCCGTCCGCCCGTCCGTCCGCCCGTCCGCCCGTCCGTCCGCCGTCCGCCCGTCCGCCCGTCCGCCCGTCCGCCCGTCCGCCCGCCCGTCCGCCCGTCCGTCCGTCCGCCCGTCCGTCCGCCCGTTCCTTCCGTGTTAACAATGTTAAAGAGTTAACAAGACTGCCGCCCATAATGAAACACCCAAGTGGCAAGACTCGAAAGACATCTTTGGCCTACGAAGTTGTATGTGTGTGTGCCTATGTACGACCATCCCGTAGATATTTTCCGATTTTTTAGTTAAACATATTTACACCGTCTGTAAAATAAATACACTCAATTTTGGTACTATAATATATAAGAAAATGATAAATTTCTAATAATTTATGTACATTGCTGCATCATATATTCGCTCACTGTATCATTCAACCATTCGTTATTTCGTTCATTAATCGGTCCATTCACAAATGGCTAGAGATGCGTTGGTGTCGCTTTTAATGGTGGCTATGTATCAAAAAGAGACACGAGTTAAAGGGCAGTGTCTTGGTCATTGATAACAGTCCCTTCTTTAAGGTCATCCATCAGTTCGTCCTTGTTAAGAATAGACCAGTGTTTAAGGGTTGTCTCGTGTTCAACGTATTGCCATCGTTAAGACGGTTCGCGCGTTTGCGAAGCCAATTCGTCTTTGAGCTTCCTGTAGTGTGTTTTTGATATTCAATCAACCTAGTTTTGTGGTTGCTCCCAAAGTTCACTTTAATAAACATTTCTAGGAAACAATATCTTAGGCATGACGTCAGTGCTTCAGGTAATCTGTTTATTTTTTGCTAAATTCAACGCGTTGGTCAACGATGTTGTTTTTTAACAAGTATCGTATGTGTTACAGGTAAACACTTTAATAAATCTCCTTTGACTTAGTATAAGACCGAAAAGTGACCACCTCGAAGACACTTCAACATTTTGATATATTGCATGACGTCACCAAGAACGCGTTCCGTTACGCCTAACTGAAAACAATATCGCCGTGCAGGGACGATCGTTAATAACCAGAGGCGGGTTAGCGTAATGAGATAATTGTTTCATAAATACAAGTGCACATCGTCGGCTTAGAGCGGCGCGTCGTACGGCAGGATGCATTGCCAATTAGTTCACGTCGATCTCTTGCGGTTTTATGAATGTAGCATTCCGCGTCATTTCCTGCGAAATGTGAGACAATTCCAATCGAACGCAACTGTCGCATCCGTCTACCTGCCTTCTCGTCGCTTTCGTCAAGTCGTTTATTTCGACGGCGCAGTCGTTAATTACGACCATTAGCCGCCCTTAGCAAGTGTTCGGCCTTTGCGGCGGTCGGCTTCCGTCAACTGTTTGTGAAAGGGCGGCCATGACACAAATAAAGGATTATTCCTTACGTCACCTTTGATTGCGTCGGCGAGACACTGCCACCGTAAACCACCGAGTCTCATGCCGACTCACTGGTTTACACCGATTGCTGTCCGCCGCCAGGTGGCTTCCTGTGCTGCTATTGGCGGCCATTAAATGAACGCGTACGATCCGTCCAACGTATAGAACTTATGATGATGATTGTTATAGAGAACGTGCTGCATGCTAGTTTTTTTTTAGCACGTTGTAATATGTCATCGTCAATGTTTATGGCGTTTTTCTAATAAAAAATTGGCGTTGCACGAAGCATAGACGTCTAGGTAATTAGGAATATACCTGCGAACGTGTCCTGTTAAATAGGAACACTTCACCCGAGAACTGTTGTCATATCGAAGTATTACGGACCCCAACGAAAATGGCCAAGAGGGTACATTTTTTATATAATGTCACATAATATGGACTCCACAGAAAATTGACTAAGGAACAACTTACTAAATACATTACTGTATGTAACAGTTTGAATTATTTGCTGTAAAACATGTATTTATGTGAGAAAGGTATGTTCATGTTTGATGGTGCGTATTGAGCGTCACGTTGCGTGAAACATTTGTATAAATCACAAAGTGGGTTGCAATCAGTTGCAGCTACATACAAATCGTGAATTAATTAAAAAAGGTAAAAAATCCAAAGGCGTATTTTAGATAGCACGTTATATAGTCCTTATGAATGTTGAACGCGCTATGCCCATGCCCATAAGGCAGACACCATTTTGACTTATCTAGGAAGCATTCATCTATGCTGCAATGTATGCGCGTATTATCCGTGCGTATACGATGTCAGGGCAGCATCTTTTAAAAACAGGGATGTGCGACAGCTGGCAATGGAAGAAATTGCCAGTAAGTTCGACCCCAGACGACAGACGCCGCGGCGAGCCGAGGACAGACAGCCGCTCCCCGTGCGGGGACATCGGCGGAAGCGTCCGGCAATTTGCTAATTTGCCGCGCGTCTCCGGCCACGATCCTCGATGCGTCGTGCGCAGACGCAGCTTTGAAGACAGGAAACGCTACTAACGATGTATTCACATCACACGGACGATCCGTGATGTCTACAGTTTGGACGTCGTTTTAAACGATTATTTTGGATACTTTAATTAATAGATTGCGTTGTCTGTGAGGTAACATTACACGACGTCACGATATGCTGACAGGATGATGTACGTTGAACAACATCCAAACGTATCAGGCTGTAGGCCTACAAGTGGCTCGGATTATTCAACTGTCATCTTAGCAAGACAATGGCGGGTCCACTCGACGGAGATCGAGTCGCCAACACGCCGATTGAATTAGAGTGGCCGTCATCACGAATTCGACATCAGCTACTTCCGGTCAGCAAACGAAGGTTACAGCATTGATTGAATCGATCAGGTGGCTTTATTCCTACAATTACGCTACGCAAATGTGTCGTTGGACGATGTTTATTCGATCAGACGTTTCTTCGGTGTTTGTAGTAAATATCTCGCCCCATCGGCCTACCCTTCCATGCACGTTAATACGCCCACGCCGTTCACAGAACTTCCTGCAGCTTGCGTAAGCGATGCGTTCGCTTTCGCACTGGTGCAGTGCGCTGTTGATAAATCAAATCGCAGTTACGTAATCGTTATCAAGAGACGATTGTTTGCGCGGTTTACAGTGGAGTCAGGACATTGCCGTTCCACGGGATAAGTGTGTAGTGTAGAATTTGTGCACGCCAGAACAACGTCCCTATACTTAATCTTAATACCTGACTAGTTGATCCTCGAAGTTTATTCGCGACCGCCGAGATAATTATGCGCGTTTACGGTAACTATCGTAGCAGATGATTCATGGGCAGACTACACAGATGCAATGCAAATAGTTCGATGAACGTGACTATGCTACAAGTAATAAGCATAATTGTAACAACACCAATGAGAATGTGAAAATAACAACTGCATGACGTTGAAGAAATTGAGGTCCCGTATCGAAGCGACTGTCACCCATAACTGCATGCACTTAGAGGTGAACAACCCCAGAAGTGCCGCTGACGCTAACATGTCATGCATTACATCTAGGTTCCCTTCGATTATTTATCAACACAATCTTAAGGTAAACACAATCCATTAACAGGGTTTCATTTAGTCAATTAGTACTGCCTGTCTGTGTAATACGTCCATTCTATTGGCCAACGCGAGCCGTCAGTCGAACCGACAGGCGTCCTTTTCGTCACTCGGATTCAGCGTCTTCAACCGGAAGTAACGCGCACTGCCACAACGAATGATCCCTAGCGCGCTGACGCCATTAAATGATGGACACCGAGCCACATGCACGGAGACAGCACTTAGCTGCTGATGGGTGAGATGAATGAAGCGTATGCCTCGATCGTCTGCACAGACGCCTTTGTAGAACGTGAAACTAACAAATTACGGCGAGTGTGTGTTAATGAAATCAAACTTACAATATTCGTGTGTTCTAGAACAGGTTGTGACAACGGGAAAGTTGTTCTCCCTTTTCTACCTGGCACACGGGCTGAGGCTAGCTTAGACACTGTTCCCAATATTTCTTATAAAGGGGAAATGTATCTTCTTACATAGCAGGGGTTCCCAAACTGGGATATACACGTACACCCGGGGTACGCGAGAGGTTTTCTAGGGGGTATTCGAAGGGTTGGCTAAAACTAAAGAGTTATGTTTTGTGTTCCAAAATTCATGGCATGACTGAACACAGGAATACGCGCAATATCACCCATTTGCAATAAAGTATATTATTTTGTGCAAATATTAAATCGCTGTTACAAAGTCGTTGCCCAACTTCGTATTCGCTATTTTCGAATTACCTAGCGTTCTGCACAGTTACGGTACATCATCATTGTTCGATACATCGGAGGTAATAGGGTCTGTAAGTAGGTCACGACACACGGCGAGACTCCGCGCGACTGGAGCTGATGGGGGACTGGACACAAGAGTAATATTCTAACGATGGATGACAGTTGTATCTTCCGACTGATGAATACTAGGAAAATCAGGTCTTAAATATCTTATGTTATACCTTTCGTATCTTAAATGTCCGATTTGATATTGAGTTTACCACACTATCATAGACATATAGCGATTTACGTAGTGCAGATAATAAACACGATTTTAGGCCGTATGTATCTTTTACGGGATTTGCATTTTACATTGCTGTAGGTTGTGGTTTCGATAAGCACTTATATCTGACAAGTTGTCTAAATGCACATAATCATAACATATGTATACGTTTGCCCCAAACAGGTTGTACTGCGCGAAAACTGGCACTCTTCATTATTAGTCAAGATCGCCAAACACAAGTACTTGCCGCTAATGCCATGGCAACCACCATAATAATCGATTAAAATTCATAATTTCCGTGATCACTCTCACCGGCAAAGTGTTCCATTACTTCTGCTTGTAATAATCCTTCGGACAATGTAACTGAAATACGCTATTTGGGAACAGTTCGATTATTACAAACAAAAATAAAACAAAGTCCTATATGTTAACATGGAGAATATGGATTTCTTGCTCCCAATTGCCGCCAGCCTCGTTTTTGCGCGCGAGACTTACACGTCCTATTAAAATGTCGCGTCGGTGTAACGGGTAATGCGTAAGTGCCTATCATCGTGGCGACGTATTCAGCATTGTTGAAGCAGAATGACTTCCATGTGAAAGAGTGCGCGCCCACACAACTGGAGTTATGTGAATATAGTTAACACTTCACATTAGAATTCGGTGATAATTACAAGAAAGAAATACTATTTCATCAAATAGGCTGATACAATTCTTTTAACCTATAACCTGCACCTGTTTTCCTGCAATAAAATACTTTCCGCGAGCTGTAATATAGATGACCTACCATAATGTTCTACCATATACATTTATATCTGCAATAAAGTTTTTTTTAATAGAAATGCAACCTTTGAACGTATCCCCAAATGTGTTTTAAACACGATGCGCAACATCAGCGGCATAGAAATAATGGGAAGCTCTTCATCTACCGTCCTGTGTGATGAGGACGATGGTCCTGTGTGATAAGGACCATCATCCTGTGTGATGAGGACCATCGTCCTGTGTGATGAGGACCATCGTCCTGTGTGATGAGGACCATCGTCCTGTGTGATGAGGACCATCGTCCTGTGTGATGAGGACCATCGTCCTGTGTGATGAGGACCATCGTCCTGTGTGATGAGGACGATGGTCCTGTTTATGAAGACCATCGTCATGTGTGATGAGGACCATCGTCCTGTGTGATGAGAACCATCGTCCTGTGTGATGAGGACGATGGTCCTGTGTGATGAAGACCATCGTCATGTGTGATGAGGACCATCGTCCTGTATGATGAGGACGATGGTCCTGTGTGATGAGGACCATAGTCCTGTGTGACGAGGACCATAGTCCTGTGTGACGAGGACGCATCAATGTAAATGACGCATTATATGAGATTCCTTTTGCGTATAAATCTTTATTAGACACAGAAACTGGACACATTTCCTCAGCCATGCCGCCCTATTCATACCAAACTGCTAGCCATCGCCATGACAATGGGAATACCACTCGGACCCAAAACCAGCTGATGACATAGCAACACATTTACGTTTTGGGGAATAGTGAAACTCTTTGCTATACAATATGAACAATCTATTTTCGGCGTATGGTCGTTCAGTAAGGTAATCAGTAGATGGCTCCACTAGTAGCAATATAAACAGGTGACTTCCGTCTTGCGGACGAGGCAAAACGAATCGCTCCTAATAGTATTCGGGTTGTTTTCGCGCAGGAATCAGATTAGAAATATCCAGAATGGACTTAACTATGGGGCATTTATATATAGGTTAACTCTCGTTAAGTGCCACAGACGATTGGAATATTTATAATGCACTTTATTGCGCATTCTCGTCGTAAAGCGCTTTCTGGAATTGCTCAACATCGAGACATGTCCGCGATGTTGAACAGGGCCGCAGTGTCGCGTACTTAAGACGTGCTCAGTGTATGTCACTGCGCACTTGCTTCTGAACCTTATTGACACAAGATTCGATCGCCTGATTAACAAACGCATGCACTAAATATAACCAATCGCTTGCCCTTAATGGGCGCACATTTATATATATATAAACGGACGTGGACAGCGTCAATAGGAAGGGGTCGAACACCAATCAGCGAGTCCTTGAGCGTCATTTATGTCGTTCTGCGCTCGTTGTCTGTCATAAACTCCGGTCACCGTACTTAGGAAATCAACGGCAGTTAACAGATGAGTATTTTATGTCTTGCTGAGACGTGATTCACGACATGGCTAATCATGTGGTAGAGGCGATCTTCCACGCTCCTAAATCGCAGATTTCCGGAAACCGTTGAGGTGAATGGCGTCGTCGTTCATGTTTACGGCATGTCAGAGCAAAAGGACAAAGGAGCATCTTCGTCGTCATCTTTGTCGTCATCACATTACGAAAAGACGTTATTGCTTTGCATGCCACACGTTCTAGGATAAGCACGACAACGGTAACTGTGCGCAGAAATGAACGTGCTCAGAAATAAACGCATCACCCCAATCTGCAGACAAACCGCAAAACACATCGTGACGTAGTCCTAAGCTTCGGCGGAATGCATCCCGTTCTAGTGGAGTTTTCAAAACAAGTTTTTCTTTCACATAAATCAACGTTTTGCGTTATCGCACGGTGGTTGTCGCGCTGGTCAACAACATTGTGCGTCGTGTCTGTACCGTCAGCTGTTGGAACAGCAACAACAACAGCAGCTCCAGCAACAACAGCTGCAGTAATATCTCATATTGTCGTAGGACAGATAATGGTATTCGGGTATTCCAGTCCTGTGAGCAAACTAATTATTGTGTTTTAACGACCTGCCATTGTGTGAAATCATACCCCAGAGAACAATCAATATTGAAGATGTAGGCTACTTGTTTGGGAAACACACAGGACGATCTGTGTCTGTTATATCTGCAAATTTGCTCCTTGCTCTTTTTCACAGTAACAAACTGAAATCCCCAACGCGGGATATCGTTTCGTGGCAACAAATCGCACGTCATTGCGATCCGGAAGTGACACTGCTATGCGTCCCCAGCGACATGCGCTATCTGACCTGACAGTACGGACTTCTTCCGGTTCGACAGCTGTATCACACACATAAGTAGACGATTAATGATTGTGTTTTGTTTCCTGGCGTCTTTAAAAACTGTCGTCTGCGGCGTGTCACTTGGTAAATAACGCCGACTCTGGCATTTAATCACGCCAAAATGATTCATGTTGGGCAGGACATCAGGATGTCGAAAACCAGTGTGATGCAAGAGACGCGAAAAGACGATGAAGACTACAGTCATGGCGAGATTGGACCTACTGGCGACTGTATATACTGTATATACTTAAAATCCGGATAGACTTGCGTACCACAGAGGTAATTATACTTTCACAAAAAACACCTGAAGCTTTTTGAATACCTTACGTCTCCTACGTCATCACTAAGCGTTGACGACAAGTTTACGTCTCATCGTCTCTGTCAGTTAGGTCAGTCCCCGGAGGACACTACTGGCCAATCTATAGACACCACCGGTCAATCCCCGGATATCACCGGTCAATCTTCGGACATCACCAGTCAATCTCCGGATACCATCAGTCAATCTCCGGACACCATTGGTCAGTCTTCGGACACAACCGGTCAATTTCCGGACACCACCGGTCAATCTCCAAATTCCACCCGTCAATCTTCGGACATCACCAGTTAATCTGTGGACACCACCGGTCATTCTTCGGACATCACCAGTCAATCTCCCAATACCACCCGTCAATCTTCGGACATCACCGATCACCGCCGGACATTTCCGGTACTCTCCGGATACCACAGGTCAATCTCTAGACACCACCGGTCAGTGCCTGGACATCAACGGTCACTCTACAGACACCACCGATCAACCCCCTTCACCATCGGTCAGTCTCCGGACATCTCCGGTCAGCCCCGGACATATCCGATAATCTCCGGACACCACTAGTCAGTCTTTAAGCATCGCCGGACACTACCAATTACCTAGCTACTGGACAACATCGATCACCTTCCGGACCCCACCAATCAGTCTGCCATTTGTAAATGTCACTCCCATGTAAATATAATAATATATATATATATATATATATATATATATATATATATATATATATATATATATATATATATATATATATATATATATATATATATATATATATATATATATATATATATATATATATATATATATTTGTCTTTGTCAGCAAAATCGGAGCTCCTCGGCCATCGGTCGTAAGGCGTAAGTAATACTGAGCGTCACCGCCCGCCGGATATCTGCCGCCGTAAATCAGCGCGTGTTATCCGCCCGTAATTGTCTATTTTGTTTTTCGGGCGCGCGTCATCAGCCTGCTCGATCTGGTAATCTGGCCGAGCCGGCGAAACAAAGACGAATGACGCCGCCTCATCACGGGGCGGTTAACTCGTCAATCGGCGGCCGTCGCCGTGTTATTGCACTTCCCGCTTTTAATGGACTTACGACGACCATTTGTAAACGTACGCGGGTTTTGTGGCAGCGTTTGATTTCGAAATCACCATTTTATGAAGGCGCCGATTTATTTGACGCTGATTGTGACGACCACCGACTCGGAGGAGACGCGGAGTCGGCGCAGGTGCGACGCGCCAAGCAGGAAACGTCGAACCGGGGCCCGTTTGTCGCATGCCGCCTCGCCGGAAGTCGTTCCCAGTTGTTCGGAGGTGTTTCCGATTGTATTTTGTTGCCAACGAACCGGTTTGACTTATGACTTCTAGTGCGTTATATTTTGTAACACCTTATCGTCGCTGCTGAGACAACTGGCCTTAAAAAGTCCTCTTTCTACGGAAAGAGTTCTGAAAATAAACCTACTCGGCGGACAACCTTGACTAGACTTGGCATTGTTGTTATATATGTTGTTGTCGTTGATAGTGACATACAGCAAAAATACAAACGTAACTTAACCCAAACTGGTATAAGTGAGAGTGTTGCCACAACACTATACGAAATATAGACAATACTTGTACTTAGAAATGAATTACGCATAGGAAGAGATATCAAAGTTGACTGGAGAGAGAAACACGCAGATCGAAGCGGATTTAAAAAAACAGAGGACGATCATTTGTATTGTTAGTCTATGTGCAGGAAAAATATAATATATTTTAATATATTTTATTATTATATTATAATAATTGTCTTTCTTAGTCTGTTACACGCTACATCATTTGTAAACCGTTCACTTTGGGCCCAAGTTGTTAAGTTAGCAGCCTTGTCCGAAGCATCTCATTTGAACAGCACAATGCGGGATAATTCTATTTCGAACTCCATTTTCAAAAAAACATCGGGAACACGTCACTGATAGCACGCATATATAATCCTCGTTGTTCCGAACGACTGCCGACAATGTCCCTATTGCCAACCGACGGTCTTAGCCAAATACGCCTTGTGGCGGCTTTCTACTTGCGACGAAGTGAGGCTAATCCTACAGGCGTGCACTGCCCGTGCCGACGTAATAGGCCGTTCTCGCAATTACAATAACCGTCGCGTACCCTTCGGTTCTATCCGTAATGACTCCACGGTATCGTGATTCCGGTCACGACATTGAGCTCTCAATATTAGCGCCAACGGGAGAGACTGCTAATGGTCGTCCGGCCATTGTTTAGTCCAACTGCACCCGCGCAGCGCTGCTTGTTTGTGGTTGCACCTACATCCGGCTACGTCGCAATTCTTCGGGTGCTCGAAAAACCCTTTGGCCGACTGCATTTACTAATGCCGAACGAATGTACACTAATTCAGATTTCCGCCGAAAGGCACCGCCGCCGATGCGTCGGCGTCATCCCGAGAAACTTCTCAATATTTCGCGGAAATGTAATTAAATCATGGTTATTTCGCGGTGTCGTGCGTGTACTGTTTACGACAGCGGTTTTCTATGATTGTGGAAGAAACGCCCGTATCGTCAATTACCCAAGGACTCGCCAAATACGCGCATTGTTTAGGCAT
>JAODUO010000867.1:377500-385000 GCA_025642075.2 Ridgeia piscesae | reverse complement strand
GCGGGGATAGATAGGTTGGACTCTCGATAAGCGAAATGGCTTCCTAGTCCACCCGCCATCTAGAGTTGAATCTCTAGGTGGCAATCTTGTTAAATCTTGTTAAATCTAATAATGTATTTTTTAATAATAGTATAATGTTTTGATATGTCAAAGTTGGCAAAAGACATCCTTTGCAAGTACTTAATTGCTCTACATCGTCGCTTGTTACTGTTACGAGATCGGGGCAATGTCTATCGGTATGACGATAACCAGATTAATTATCCGACCGTAATTGCCCCTATCGCTTCAACGCAAGATTAGTAGAAGTGGCATGATTAATATCGGTAACTTGATTCCTTTGTAGTTTACGTTGAACAATTATTATTGTATCAACATAATTAATTCGTCGACAGTATACACGCTATAGATCAATAGTTCGGTTTTTATCTTATGAGTCCCTTCATTTAAATTGGCATGAAAAACCGAGATTCGCATTAATATGCTCTCACTGGTGTGTTGAATAAAACACACGAATGCATCGCTATTGTTCGGTTCATTCAATCTGTGGAGAACCAGCTGAGATATACGGGTTGTACACGGAAGGAGCTGTCTGTCGATTCGCACAAGAGTTATTGCACGCGTTCTATCAGTCTCGATGACACGCGCTCTATCAGTCTCGGTGACACGCGCTCTATCAGTCTCGATGACACGGCGATCAACAAGGATTTACTTACGCGGTGCGTGACGGAGGCACACGCCCTGGATGTGGGCGGGCAACTTACCGAACCGATCCCGGAACCATGCATACCGGAACTAGATCGGGATCGGGATCGGGATCGGGATCGGTGTCGGTGTCGGTGTCGGTGTCGGTGTCGGTGTCGGTGTCGGTGTCGGTGTCGGTGTCGGTGTCGGTGTCGGTGTCGGTGTCGGAGTCGGTGTCGGTGTCGGTGTCGGTGTCGGTGTCGGTGTCGGTGTCGGTGTCGGTGTCGGTGTCGGTGTCGGTGTCGGTGTCGGTGTCGGTGTCGGTGTCGGTGTCGTTGTCGGTGTCGGTGTCGGTGTCGGTGTCGGTGTCGGTGTGGGTGTCGGTGTCGGTGTCGTTGTCGGTGTCGGTGTCGGTGTCGGTGTCGGTGTCGGTGTCGGTGTCGGTGTCGGTGTCGTTGTCGGTGTCGGTGTCGGTGTCGGTGTCGGTGTCGGGTCGGGAACGGAAACGGAAACGGAAACGGAAACGGAAACGGAAACGGGACGGAAGATAGAGAGATTTGAAAAAGTGCATAAACATTTTACAATGGACCTCACCACATTATCTAGCAAGGAGGAAAAACCGTGGAGTGACTTGTTGATTTATTATATACAGCGCTTCGCACAAACCTATTTGTACAAAGGAAGGAACAGGAGTAACGCATAATTATGACGTGACCATCACCGACATACCCAGAGAAACAACAGGAACTGTGTAAGCCGTAGTCGCAACTATTTGCCTGCGCCTAGCTTCGACGCTGGTTTCCGAAATGGAGAAAACTGTACATAACAAACACCAATGGAGATGTATTGAGCGCGACTCTCACGGGAAGTTTAGTAATGTAATGAACAACTATCTTTAGAGTTGGATTATTCGTTAATAAAACGCACGACGCCGGACATGCCCGTAGCTTTATTATTATCGCGCACCAGTCTGGCGAAGGTTCCAAGGCGTATCCATCCACCTGTTGGAATAAATCTAAAGAAACTACAAGCAACAGCCACAACTCACCTTCGACATGGCAGGCGCTTCATGGTCTCCCAACGCCAACCCTAGGGCCGTCAACAGCAAAACGACATCTCTCAGTGGCGCCATGTTCACGGTGTCCTTCTCTCGTCTGGTCGTCGCGTCTTCTGCCCGCAGGAGCCGCCCTTGTCGTAGCCAGCGAAGAGTGCGACCGATCGACAGTCGACCGGGCTTATAAGAGAGAAGCGCCGGCGATGACGAGCACCAATTAATGACGCCGACAGCCGGCCAATGTGAACGGAGAACTCGCAGTGCGGATATCAATCAAATGAGACCGTCACTTATCGACGGCCTTCAATCTGGCTGGCGGAGATGCGGGATGAATCGGCTGCTAGCGAGGGGGCTCGAGTCATGTGGACGGAGGCCGTGGTGCACCGGCTGCGAGTGAGGGGGCTCGATTTATGTGGTGGGGAGACGGGATGTACAGGTTTCGAGTGGGGGGCTCGAGTTATGTGGTGGGGGTCGGAGTGTAGCGGCTGCAAGTGAGGGGTTCAAGCTATGAGGCCGTGGTGATCCAGCTGTGAGTGAGGGGGCTCGATTTATGTGGTGGGGAGTCGGGATGGATAGGCTTCGAGTGGGGGGCTCGAGTTATGTGGACGGGGTCTGGGGTCCAGCAGTTGCAAGTGAGGGGGTTCGAGTTATGTGGACGGGGTCCGGGGTGCAGCGGCTGCAAGTGTGGGGGTTCGAGTTATGTGGACGGGGTCCGGGGTGCAGCGGCTGTAAGTGAGGGGGTTCGAGTTATGTGGACGGGGTCCGGGGTGCAGCGGCTGTAAGTGAGGGGGTTCGAGTTATGTGGACGGGGTCCGGGGTGCAGCGGCTGCAAGTGAGGGGGTTCGAGTTATGTGGACGGGGTCCGGGGTGCAGCGGCTGCAAGTGAGGGGGTTCGAGTTATGTGGACGGGGTCCGGGGTGCAGCGGCTGCAAGTGAGGGGGTTCGAGTTATGTGGACGGGGTCCGGGGTGCAGCGGCTGCAAGTGTGGGGGTTCGAGTTATGTGGACGGGGTCCGGGGTGCAGCGGCTGCAAGTGAGGGGGTTCGAGTTATGTGGACGGGGTCCGGGGTGTGGCGGCTGCAAGTGAGGGGGTTCGAGTTATGTGGACGGGGTCCGGGGTGCAGCGGCTGCAAGTGAGGGGGTTCGAGTTATGTGGACGGGGTCCGGGGTGTGGCGGCTGCAAGTGAGGGGGTTCGAGTTATGTGGACGGGGTCCGGGGTGTGGCGGCTGCAAGTGTGGGGGTTCGAGTTATGTGGACGGGGTCCGGGGTGCAGCGGCTGTATGTTAGGGGGTTCGAGTTATGTGTCCGGCGGACGGTGAGAAAGTGATCTACAAAATAAAATATAAATCAGACAGTACAGCAGTAACATTCTAGATGGCATACGGTTGAGCTCGCTAGAAAATAACAACACACTAGGTACGTTTAAAAACTGGTAATGTCGGAGTATCCTATCGGGAAGCTCCCCCAAAAGTCCGATTGTACATCACTTCGAGGCCCGCCAACACAGCATTCAGGCTGTCCAGAAACCTCCAATTCCACCCACAATGAAGGCCAGCGAAAATCTATCTTTAGGTTTTCCAAAAACCTCCCAGAGCAACCCACAGAGACTCGACAAAAACAACCTTCAGACTGTTCATAACTCATGTATGCCCCCTTGAACTTGAAGCTCTAAACAACATTCAAACTTATATAAATTAAAATAGCACACACAAAAAAATTAATGTTTATAAATATTGCGGGGCAAATTCGATCACATAGGGGCCCTAGTTCGTGTTTCCCGAAGATTAATTTCAATATGACTCAATAATACATACAAAGTTGACCAAACGAGCAGCATGCTGCAGTACAAACTTGATAGATTAGATTTTTTTGCAAAGTTCCTTTGACACGAAACAAGCATAGCGGAGAGACCTTTAAACATAGCGCTGTGTGTATTTTCTAAGGAGAAACAAACGATGTTTTGGTCAAAACTCTGCGACGGACCGCCGCGATGCATGCTAAAGAGGAGATTTATTGACCCGGAAATACATATAAGATGTCTGTTGTGGTCAGCTGTCTATTGCCGCCGCCTTCAAGTCATTTATGTTCTAAGCAATATTAATTGTTGTTGCCGTTGTTGTTACTTTTGTCTTCAGTTGTTGTCCGTCGTTGACGTCATCGTAGCTGTGCTCGTCTGTCGTCGTCGTCGTAGCCTGTTGTCGTCGTCTGCCATCTTCTATTTGTCGTCGTCATCGTCGTCGTGGCCGTCGCCGCCGCCGCCGTCGCCGCCGCAGCCGTCGCCGTCGCAGCCGCCGCCGCCGCCGCCGCCGCCGCCGCCGCCGGTCGTAATCCATTTGGATTCATAGTTCCGTCGGTAGATGGTTTCAAATGAGGTGTCGTCAGAAAATGGCCCTGATTCCAAGATTGTGATTCGGAAATCGGCATATGAGTGACCGGCTTCGTTAAAATGTCTGGCCACTTGTGTGTCGTTATAATGTCTTGTGTCCGACCTATGGTTATTCAGGCGTGTCCTGAGTTGATTGCCCGTCTCACCCACGTAACTAACTGAACAAGATTTGCATGTAATTAGTTACACCAGACTACAGAAAAGTATTTGAACGGCTTCCTCAAAGCCTGATTTATTGTTGCATGTCCTGTGAAATCGTAGTAGTTGCGACTTGAGTATACCAGAGAAGGTATGTTTGGGAAGGAACGAGTCTTTGTACAGTAATTGATGTGTATCTGTTGGTTTAAAATAAACCTTGCTGTCAAGGTGTCCATTCGAATTAAAGCGTTTCCCTTTAAAGATCGTAGTGTCCAGGAAATCAATGGATTACCGTTACCGACGTTAGTTTAATACAATTTTGATGGCTGTTTAGAATGTCCAGGAAGACCCGATATTCATCATCACCGTGGGTCTAGATACCAAAAATATCGTCCAAATATCGTAGATAAATCAATGGTAATTTATTGCATTTCCTTAGTGCTTGTTTTTCCCATTCGGCCATGAAAAGGTTGGCATAGTTGGGGGCAAATCGTTTTCCCATTGCAGTGCCAAATATTTGAAGGTACCAGTTGGTAACTAAGTAATAAAGTAGCTAAGCAGCAAAGTAGCTAAGTAGCTAAGTAACCAAGTAACCAAGTAACAAAGTAACTAAGTATAAGTATAGGTGGCGGATGTGAACTCTAAGTTCATGATGACTGATCTGTCAGTGTAATCCTTTCCGATATAGGTTATACCTGTAAAAAAGAGAGGGGGTTTATATGAGTTGCCTAAAAGTGAATAACCTATATATTGAACAAGAATACGCGTATATACCGGAAGCACAGGAGTGCGTGCAGCCGTTACACTCCCATGTTTAATATACATTAAACAATTATCATTATGCAAGATCGGCTATAGAAGTTGATGTTCTCCATTCTGGTCTGTTAAAAAAAGTTGGTTATTTTTCCTTTTTATATATTTTTGGTAGATGGTGTACATTTAAATGCAAGAGGGACCCTGTTGTACTGGAAAAACATGAGATATGCAGTGAGAAAATATGGTCTGAAATGAAAAAATACAATTTAAGCAGGGCATTGCGAAACTGTGGTGCAGCCCGCAGTGCCGCTACTGCTGGCCACCTCACACCTCCACTATCCTCGTGATGTTGTTTATTAATAATTAATACATAGAGCTATCCCCTGGTTGGTAATCATGTAGAATAACAATAATAATTCAAAACTGTATGCTTAAACTTATGTCATAGCACCGTAGCACAAGGGACAGACACCTAAGAAACCGTCCGGACCAGCACCGCTGCGGCCCGACGAACCCCACACTTAATCTAAACTCCATAAGAACTAAACAATTGTACACCTGCAAAGAAACAGAATACATTAAATAATGTCTAGAATAATAACTATCATAATGCAGTTGTACAAGGGACAGACACGCGCGAAGCCGCACGGATCAGCGCTGCTGCAGCCCGACGAACCACGCACGCAATCCTATTCCCCATAACAACTACATCACTGTATGCCCCAACCAGGAACCGCCACAAGAACCCCAAGACCACGCACTGTCTCAGTCACACCCTACATTGTGCCGTAGAAGTCCATTGTTCATTGTAATTTGGTGGACACCAGCATATCTTTAAGATTCTTATTCTTGGAAAAGGCTGTTATAAACCGAGGCGTGTAAATGTCTGGATAAGCGGATTGAAGCAGTTTATAGGTAGCTTTAGCCAGTTTAGCAATTGTCTTCCCTTGGTGGGAGAAACGAATCACAAAAGGTACAATATCAAAAGAGTCCTCTCTAATACTTAAACCTCCTGGCTGCCTAGTTTTAAGTCTTGTAATCCATTTGGATTCATAGTTCCGTCGGTAGATGGTTTCAAATGAGGTGTCGTCAGAAAATGGCCCTGATTCCAAGATTGTGATTCGGAAATCGGCATATGAGTGACCGGCTTCGTTAAAATGTCTGGCCACTTGTGTGTCGTTATAATGTCTTGTGTCCGACCTATGGTTATTCAGGCGTGTCCTGAGTTGATTGCCCGTCTCACCCACGTAACTAACTGAACAAGATTTGCATGTAATTAGTTACACCAGACTACAGAAAAGTATTTGAACGGCTTCCTCAAAGCCTGATTTATTGTTGCATGTCCTGTGAAATCGTAGTAGTTGCGACTTGAGTATACCAGAGAAGGTATGTTTGGGAAGGAACGAGTCTTTGTACAGTAATTGATGTGTATCTGTTGGTTTAAAATAAACCTTGTTGTCAAGGTGTCCATTCGAATTAAAGCGTTTCCCTTTAAAAATCGTAGTGTCCAGGAAATCAATGGATTACCGTTACCGACGTTAGTTTAATTACGACCAAACTTAGGGTACAGAGAGGCAAAGCGCACCCCATGGGGCAAAGCACACCCCACCTAAATCTAAGATATACATTTTAGTGGCCCTGTCTACCGACATCTTGGTGAAAATTATTTAAGAAAATACTCACTGCTACTACTACTACCACTACCACCCTGCGCTCTCACGCCTGCACTGCTGCACCTGCTGCACTACTACTCGCTCATACACAAGCTATGCTCTGCACAAACAACTACACGCTAACATTACAATAACTACATGTCAACATACAACCCCAACATCAATCCACGACCATGTCCCTCACTGCATCACCTATCTTGTGTCGCGCGTGCGCACGCATGCGACGCCCCGCTCACTGACTCTACCTGCTACGCTCTGTGACTGCTGCGCTCTCTGCTGCTCTCCTTGCTGCTACTGCTACCTACTCTGCGCTGCTGCTGCTGCTGCTGCTGCTGCTGCTGCTGCTGCGCTCTGACTGCGCTGCTGCGCTGCTGCTGCTGCTGCTGCTGCTGCTGCTGCTGCTGCTGCCTGCGCTGCCGCACGCAGCAGCAGCGAACGAAACGCGCTACCTTGTGATGCAAGGAACGCCACAGCAGAACGCAGCAGCAGCAACAGCAGCACAACCAGCAGCGCGCTCCCGCGCGCAACACAACACAGCCCCCTCGCCCCTGCTGCGCTGTAGCACACACAACAACAGCAGAAACGAACGCTACAGCAACAGCAACACACAGCGCTCCACAACGCGCACTGCAACAGCAGCGGCAAACGCAGCACCACGGTGTACACAACAACAACAACACAGCAACCAGCAACAGCAGCAACCGCCGCGCCGCTGCCCTGCCGCTGCCCGCCAGCCGCAGCGCAACACGGGGCCGCACAAAAGCACCCCAAACAGAAACAGCACAGCCAGCAAAAACTGCCATCACCGCCAC